>JAJGQC010000084.1:0-25000 GCA_021014325.1 Plazaster borealis | reverse complement strand
TGACACTTGTGTCCTTATAAAGTAAAATACAACTATAATTGCTTTGTCGTTTGGATGGGACGTAAAGCCGTAGGTCCTGTGTGTTCTTTTATGCACACAAAAGAACCTTTGCCACGGTGTTTCTGGAATGGTTGGCAGCAGATTGTGCCGCAACACTTTGTAAACCCAGAGTGCTATATAAATGGGTCTCAGTATTCAAACTTAGCATAAAAAATCATTAGACTAATAAGTGATTTGAGATGCCCGTAGATACAGCACTATATATGCAACTGCAGTTTGTCAAAAGAAAAATTGCAAAATGCCAAACACAGTAAGCTTTTGTACAACTGAGAAACAAGAAACCCTAATGGAATTAGCTGAATAGTTGCATGCCTCCATGTAGTATCACTCAACATTATTCACTTGTTTGACACTATAATGGGAGTATACTGGCGTATATTGCAATACAGTACATTGCCAGATCTGCCAACATTTGCATCTTGCTATCAGGGAGATTTTGTACAACAATCAGGGAGATGTTTAGAATTACATTCAACACATTAGGGGAAAAAGTTTCCACAATGAGGGAGATTTTCAAATTTGTTAGTCAGAACACGGAAATATTGGTTTATTTTGAGGGAACTTTCTGCAGAATCAGGGAGAGTTGGTAGCTCTGCAAAACAGGCAAAAAGTTTCCATAATCAGGGAAATTTACAAATTTGTTCAACAGAACATGGAAAGAATGGTTTATTTTCCAGGAACTTTCTGCAGAATCAGGGATAGCTCTGCATAACAGGCAAAAAGTTTCCATAATCAGGGAGATTTTCAAATTTGTTCAACAGAATCATTCCCAACTTTAAATGACTACACATACCTGGAGGCAGCGTTTCAACAATCAGAGTTTCTGATATAACACCAGCTCCATTTTCATTGAGAGCGAAGATGGTAACTTCATATCTTGTCTCTGGGATAAGGTCACTCAAGAACTTTCTCAGGTCATAGGCCGATTCAATTTTAATGCTGAAGTGGAAATTGAAGATTTAAGGCAGTTAGGCAATCAATTTTTGTTTTAAACAAAATTAGAAATCAATTCTGGGTGAACCTGCGACCTCCGGATTTACGCGCCTGCACTCTACCAGCCAACTGAGCTACAGTAGCCCTATGTTGATGGTCTTCCTATTAATTTGGGCGAGATAGAAAGACTGCCAACATAGGGTCAGATAGCACAGTTGTTAGAACACCCTCACGTAAATCTGGAGGTTGCCGGTTCCACTTGTTCATATTTTCTTTGTTCACTCAAAACTGATTCATGCAAACAAAGTCAGTTTTCTTTCTAGTTTATTACCTAAACACTAGTTCAACTACTAGTTCATAATTATTACAACATAATGAGCTTTGTTAAATTTGGCAATGATGTTATTTTTTAAAACTATTTAAAGATTTTTAAAGAAAAAAGAAAAAAAGAAAAACAAAATATAGATTTTCTTTCAATCTGTATTGAATTCAAACTGTGTCAAATCTCCATTGTTTGTAACTTTTGATGATGCAAACACTTTTGTTTACTCAACTGTGGCATTCTAGAAATTTCAAAACAACATTTGTTTTTAAAGGAATTGTTGAGCTTCTGTCAAGTAACATGATAAAAAGGCAAATTTATAAAGAGCAACAATAATATCTATATCATGGCAAGATCTAAACAATGTTTCAAAACCAAAATTTGGTCTGAAATCAAACAGATTCATTTAAATTGCACAAAAATGAATAAAATTTGACAGTCTGTAATAGTTTGAGTTTGAGGAGAAGGAAGTGAAGCTTACCTTCCATCCCATCTGAGATAGATCCTGTAGTTTTTTAAGTTGCCATTCATCTGTAATGGCTCCATCCATGTTAGTGTGAAGGATTGAGCCTGTACATCAGACGCTGTGAGGAACCTGGGTTCACTTGGAACTGGGCCCAAGTCTGGTCGGGGAGAGGTAGTGGTTATTTGAGGTACAGGAGCAGCTGTATTTACTGCTGATGTCTCAGGGAGACGTGTAGGAATGGCAAGGCCTGTGGTGTGCACATCGAGCATACAGGTGGGGGAAGGAACAAAACAAAAAAGAAACCAAACTAAAACAATGGCCATGCAGTTACATGAAAACATGCTGCTTGCAATGATGTAAAAGAAAGACTGATAATCATGCAAACAATGGTAATTACGGTAAACAACTTAGTAAACAAATAGAAATGACTTCAAAATCATTACAAGCATAAATAAACAAAGGTTATCAAGTTAAGATGGCTGTAACACATGTATACATGCAATTTAATACATCCAACAAAAAAATAATACAACAAAACATGTAAAGAATAACAAAATGAAACTCAATATAAAAAGAAATGAAACAAGGAATGTGATTTAACAACAACGTCTTGCATGAGACACATGTAATGAAATAAGTTCAGTCTTCAAAGTCCAAACCCAAGATATCTAACCTCTCATTTAGAATTGTTACTTGTAGTGTTACACACTATAATGCAAGTACTATAGGCAATTCACCATGGAGTCTGTAGTAAACATGTCAATAACTAACTGGTACTACACTATGTATGTAGAATAAACAGTTTGAGTTTCAATTGAAAACATTATTTTTTTTATAGAATTGATGTGTCTTTCCAGTAAATCTGTTTGTGCATCCGTAAACACAAACTTGCCTTGGATTATATCTTGTTGTACAAATTAAGGGTGGGTGTTTTTTTTGTTTTTTTTGGGGGGGGAGGGCAAATAATAATAACAGCAGGAATTACTCATCAAGAACCTTGGATCCATCTTATTCCATCTGTCTAGAAGCTGCCCACAAACACCAATGATCAAATTCTGTACACCTTCTTACAGAATGCAGTGCCTTTTATATTCTCCAGATACTCTCTCATCCATCCACATTCCATTTGTCCTAATGTGCAAGAATCTCTCTCTGATCCAGTGACTGAATTTCAAATTGCTCCAAAGCCGTTAAGGGCCCATTAAGTGCAGCAACTAAAGCATTGAATAATCCATGTAGTGAAGATGGGGGCAACACAGCTATCCTATAACTCCATATTCAAACCATTAACTCATCAGACAATGGGGCGGCTAAATGGTTCATTAACTTAAAGAGTCCTATTACATCCCACACAATAAGTCAATGGATGTAACATGCTTGACATCTGATATCAAGTGGGTAGATGCTCTTTATTTGCTTATGTGTTGACCAACGTTCCTCCGTCTTTCACAGGCAATTTCCTGCACTTCCTTCTTCTGATGAAAAGAGTGCAATTTAATATAGCTAGGAAGACATCCTCTATATTTTAACGATTTAACGATTCCAGATGTCATTATTACAATAAAGAAGAAGATAGTATCCAGAAAATCTTTTGGATTATTTTGTCTCGAGAGAAACAATCCACTGTTAAGGAGTTTCAGGACATTTTTCACGTTTCTTGTGAAGTTGATAAAAAATAGGCACCACGATCTTTGTTTTGAAAAGATAAATATGCATCTACAGGTACGCATGCTTTTCAGTGTAATCTGGAACAAACTTCACATATCTCTGGACAGTTGAGGGCAGCATTTATAACTTCAAAGTCAAACAAAAACAAGACGCTCATTCTCAAGATGTGCTTGCTTCAGCCATACCTGACTAACTTGGGTAAATAAATGAGACACAGAGTTGAACTGAAGCAGAACCAGACAAACACAAGAGGGAAAACCAGCTTTCCTTTGACAGTCAGACTACACTTTATATATTGCTTTCAATACTCTGAAGCAGGCTTTTATTTCCAAAACCCTACAGCAGGTTGGCCGGTTGACAGACATTGGCCAGAGCGTCAATCCAAAGGGTAAAAACATGTGTTTAAGGTGCTGATCAGGCCCAGTATGACTGATTATTACCTCAAGCGGTTTGGGTGAAGGAATTCTTCAATCCTTGTCTTATTTTCCTTATAGTTTTCATGATGAAGCAATGACGATTCCGACTAACCCCTTCAAGGTGTGAATCAAAGATGGCTGCCTGCAGGTTCCTCCTATGCAGGATGAGGCATCTACCAATCATTGAGTTTTAAGCAAGACACCCCCTGGGTTGACTTAGTGCAACGGGGGAATCCAAATCACAGATTCACAAACAGTTGCCTGGGGGTTTAGTCAAGTTTCCCACCGATGAATATTTCTCCCCTCATCCAATTAACGTTCAATCTTTCAGGGAAGGTGAACTTGCGTAAACAGGACAGAAATAGAGTGCCGGGATCAAGTTGATAGAGAAGACAAGCAGAAAATCTTGTTTTTTTTAAGGACAGTTAAAGAAATTCAGGTCACGCCACTACGGGACGCGGTAAGGCTCAGAGAACACACTATGGATGAGTACATGCTAAGATGTAGGGTTGGTGGCTGGGACATCGTTGATTGATAATGCTGCATTTGGTGTCAAATTCAATTACCGTTATATGACCCCTGAAATGATCCAATCGCCAATGTGGCTTCTAATTATGACTATGCTTCAGTGACTGGTTACCAGCTAGGTTGCACCAACCATACTGGTTTTCTACCCTGTTAATTCAGTCAGGGCTGGTTTTAGTGTTTTTTTTTTAGATTACCCCATTGGATTAAGTCTTGTAACCTGAATAATAAAATGTTTCTGACATTGATTGGTAACGGCAGATTTATCAACTATTTTCTCTCACACCAAGAATCCTTTGAAAATGCCTTTAGTTTAGGATTAACTTGATTAAAAGCGAACAATATTTGAAGGTGTTGTGAAAAGCAAATATTTGTGCATTATCTTCAAACATTTTCTGTGTATGAAACTACAAATTCTTGTAAACAGCTGAATAGCTAATTCACAAACAAAATTAATGACCCAAACCAGTCCAATAAAGACTGTTTTTATTTCTGGTGGTAATTCTGAAGCAATTTGAATTCAACATTTTCCTGTTTTCCTGTCCATGCTATAACAGAGAATTTAAATATATCCCCTTCAAGATTGTCTAGAAGAAAAAAATAACAGGTTCTTTTAACTTGCGGAGGGAACTCGCATAAATCTGTGGATGAGCATATACAACATGAATGTAGACTATCTACCCTTTTACTGCATTGCAGTTCAGTGACTACAATTAGAGCCATCTGACTTTGATGCTAACCAAACTGTTTTCATGTGGCAAACTAAATTTGCCTCGAGGAACGTCAGGCACAGCTACCCATGCATTAAATGGAGACATTTCAGAGGTCTGGTCCCCATTTAATACATATTCAATATTCAGACGGGATGTGTAGACACACTAACAATTCAATCTTCAGAGTGGGTTCTACACGAACCGATCCATCTCTTTATCAAATTCAACTTAAAATTCTGCAGTGCCTTCTCTGGTCAACATCCAGATTACCGTTCGTCTGAAATGTCAAAATTTCCATTTGGAAGTCATCATTCCCGCTCCTTTGCACGCAGATGGGTTTGTTTTGAATTACACAGGAAAGACATTGCAGATAATATTCATCATATGAGTTGTTGGCATTTGGGTTGGAGAGGTAGCAATTATCTCTGGATGATTTACCAGCGATGCTTTGCTGAACTACTAGTGATATTGATATCGGTAAAGATATAAGATGAGGATAAAAATAACCCCTCCGGAAAAACAATCCTGAGTGTTGTTGTTTTTTGCTTTTTTCCCCCTCTTTGAAACAGATAAGCATCACGTATTTGTAACGTCTACTTGAAACATGTTAAAAGCTACTAAAAGCAAAAAGGTTCAACAAAAGTCTCCAAGATAGATTACTCTGATGCAATTTTGCTTTACTCTTATTCTAAATCTAAACCTGGGTTCTCTATTATAAAGCTGCATTGTGCAAAAATTGAGCTACGTGTATTACTTAAAATTATATTGTCAGCCCAAATGTATGGCACAGTCAGAAACATAGTGTCAGCCCAAATGTATGGTACTTATGGTCAGAAACATAGTGTCAGCCCAAATGTATGGTACTTATGGTCAGAAACATAGTGTCAGCCAAAATGTATGGTACTTATGGTCGGAAACATAGTGTCAGCCCAAATGTATGGTACTTCAGATTTCTTGTAGATGGCTAGGCATGTATTCATGTAGAGCAAATTAGAGCAAATAAAACTACTGAAATTAGTAAAACATTAGTTATGGTCCTTTTTTGGTCTTTCATGTATTTTGTTATCATGTATCGGTGAACAACCCACAGAGATCTGGACGAGAGTGAGGGATTCCTCCAACCGAAGAGATTTCAATTAGATTTTGTCTGTCTTTCCTAGACATTATAGGTCAAAAAGCCAAAACTGACTCCTTTGCAGTAGTTCCAGACTTTAAGGATGTAGACATGTGAAAAACATTAACAGCAGCCTTTTGCAATAACAGTCATTAGAGTAAAAGCTTGCGCTGTCTCGTCTGTTCGCTTCTTAACACTCCTTGATTGACACCTCAGGGTATTCTGAGTGTCACAGCATGTTTCATGTTCTCTCAAACTCCCTGTAGATTTCTTGTTTTCGTATTTTTGTTTAACTGCCAGCTTTGGAAACAAATTGAGTGATAGTGTTTCCATAACAACGGGATAGATGATATCCAAGAGAGTGGATTAAAACTCCCCAGCTGTCTGTTTTGTAAAGGTCAACAAATTACAAGTGTTAGGTGGGTAGTAAATGTGGAAAAAAAAGGAATAGAACAAAACAGATATTTACTTGGAAGTCAAGTTAAAAAACACTGGAAATGAATAAAAATGATTATTATACTTACAAATGTTCATGCTGTTTACAAACAAACATTCATCATAAATACAACATTCACAAAAAGAATCAAGTCATCGTATAACAAGAACAAAAATAAAACCATCAAGTGAAAAATGCATCAAATCAAATCCATTGAACAAAGGGTAGAAAATCACAAAGCACGGTGAAAGCAAACAACATACTGTACTAGGCTGTTCAGATGCTGAACTTGAGCACATTTTAAGACAATTATATGTATCAATGTACTACATTGTTAAGCATTGGTAATCTTGTCCAACATCTTCTACTTGTAATGTGTCTCAGATTTGTTGAGTACGGACATTTATTGGACTGGACAATAATATCAAAAACCTGATTATTGCATTCATGTTTTCTCTTTCACTGAAAGTGTTGGGGCAACTTTTCAACAACAAACCCTTTTCACACTACAGAAAAAACTCCTAGAAAATTACCCCCCCGCCGGAAATTCATGGGGAATCTTAACCCCACTGCCACCTCATGTTCCTTTCACACATTTTTTTCCTGTGAAGAATGAAAACTCAGTATGCTAACCCCGGGGTTATCTGGCTTAACCTTACTCTCAAGCAGGGGTAGCTGTTTCCCAGGTGTTTGCCAGGGTGAGTAATTCAAGTGTGAAAAGGTCAACCAGGTTTTTGTGAACATTTACTGCGCAATTCGTCTAGTGTGAAAGGGAAATCAATGTGCCAATTTTGATGAGTTTCCTTTTTTATTACTCAAACAGAACTTCTCTTGAAAAGTATTAAAGACAAAACTATTTTCAGGGGAAAAATTGAAATTGTTAGCAAGAAAACAATGTTGTACAGAAATATTGAGAACAAATGAAGTGAAGTAGTATACCTTCTCTCAATACTACGAGCTGTGCCAAGGCTTGAAGGTTCTCCAAAGTATTGTCAGCGACACACTGGTAAATACCTGCATCTTCAGTTATAACATTTTTGATAGTCAGACTCCCAGTTGGTGACACATCATAGAATTCACCAGTTTCTAATGCTTCACCATCTTTATACCATTCTATGGTAGGACCCGGAATACCATACACGTTACACTCTAGGGTGACATCATCGTCAACGTTGATGTAGGTGTTCCTGGGCTTGATGTTGAATTTCAATGGAACTGAAAAAGTGGAAAGAAATAACTCCAAATTAATGTTCTTTCTCCTCAGAGTTGAAGAGTATAGAACATGTAACCTTTGCTTACAAAAAGAATTACCTTGTACATAACGGGACATTTCCCAGAAGGCGACAAATACAACAGAATTATGATTACCAAAATAAGGTACCAGCTAAACTACCATGTCACATGAACCAATTGCGACTGGTATCCTGCTCATTGACTGAGTAAATTTTAAATCATTTGGGGTTAAACAAAGAAAAATTGACTAGAGCGGGATTTGAGCCTATGCAAAGCTTTAAATATCAAGTCTTTTCTTTCTTAGTTACACAACAAATGACAGATTCCTGGATAAAAAATGATAAACACTTACCCAATGCAGTTACTTTGACAACGTGATTTATGGTGGTGTCATCACTTTGTGATGTTGCAAGCACACGGTACAACCCAGTATCAATCTCACCAACTTGCTTAATTCTAAGACTACCTTGACCTACTAAAGAATAGTGCTCATCTGTTCCAACGCTGTGGAGGCAAGAGAAGACATTGATATCATTGAGAATTCAAGTCAAGCTGGAGGCAGAGAATATAGAGAGGACCAGCCGTTGAGGCAGGATGGACTCTAAGACAGTCCTGGATCTTAAGATTAGTATGAAGATAAACTACCTTGTTTAAATTACTTCAGAGAGCTCTTTGCACTCTTCAGAGCCAAACTTCACACAAAAGTTTAAAAAGTGAAAAGAGCTCGATTTATATAAGGACCAGTTTAAAAAGACACACCAAAGCACTTCTGATGATTCAGTTACTCATGTTACTGAATGCAGGATCAGACTGAAGAATTCTTACTTTTTGTTAAATGATCAAAGCAAATAAATAACAAAGTGGTAGTTTCCTCCTCAGCTTTTTTTTTGTTTACTGTTGGGAGGGTTGCTAAAAAAACAAAAAACAAAACCTTTAAATTTCAGGGATTGCCAATTTTCCACTCCCCAGACAAGAGGATTGCGATCACTATCCTTGAAAATGATGGTTTGCGAAGAGAATGTGTCGTTTCCTACTGTTTAGACACTGCTAAGGTAAAGAAATGACTGTTTAACCACTAACAAAGTAAGAACAAGATTTTGGGGAAATCAAGGTAGCACCCAAGGGCACTGGGGAGGTGGGGGGGGGTGGGGGAGAGACAAGAACAAGACAACTCACATAAATATCTCTTCATCATCTTTGAACCAAGTGAATGAAGCCGGTGAATCAGTAGCAACTTCAATAACGATGGTCTCTCCAACTGGTGCTTGAATCTCCTGACTAGGAATCTTTATAAACTGAAAATCAGGGTTTGCACCTAGAGAAAGAAGGATACTGGTTACACATGTTTTCGTCATAAATTACTTTGACAAAGGACAAAATACACTGCTGTATCTCCAAATGGTTTTTTTAACGAGCAGGCCATATTGTAGGATACAAAAATCTGTCTTGATGGATGTCAACCAATACGGGTAATTCACAATACATGCACACTTGCATCTCCACACCTCAAGGGCAGTTGGGATTCTTTAAATAGCTGATATTATGTGAAAAACATTCACCAGCCTTACAAAGAATACCACATTATGACGTAAGCACAGAGAGATACAACCTTGCTGCTTTGCAAACCATGAAAAAAATTTAACAATCAAGGTCATGCAGCAGGCAATGGAAGACGACTTAAAACTTGATGCACTGCAAAAAGTGCCTTTCCTGGGCTAACTGTAGAGGGTGCACCGAATGGTGAATTGTACATTTAGCAAGAAACAATTTATTATCTTACCCGGATTGATTGAAAGGAGAGCATTGCCGCTAAACACCAGTGTTGGGAAGAGACGATTGGCTCCTTGACAACCATAAGTCCCACCATCTGATGAACGAACCTCTCGTATCTCAAGCCCACCACTAGGGAAGAGAGTATAGCGAGCTGAAACCCTCTCTTCAGTCAAGTCCAAAACCCGTCCGTTTTTCAGCCAACTATTGAGAAAGATAAACATTATTCAAATGTCATTTTTGAGGTGTAAAGATGGTGGCAATGAAAATAAAACTCTCTATTTGTCTAACAAGCCAGTAGCCGGCTACTATTGACGTGCCGGCTACTTTTTGTGACCATAAAGAAAGACTTGTTGCAGGAAATACTCTGATTGAACCCGAGATCATACATGTACAGACTTCTGGGCCTAATTTCTTAGAGCTGCTAAGCAGAAAACAATGCTTACAAATATTCTGCTAAACAAATATAAGTAGGATACCAGTCACTGATGACAATTGTGGCATGGCATTTTGGCTGGTGACCTTATTCTGGTGAGCATCATTTTGTCAGGCTTAATAGCAAATTGGTCTGCTTAAGCACCCTGACCATTATGTAGAGATGCCACTGCGGTAACGAAAAAAAACCCTGAAAATTGTTTTTTCCTTAGACAAAAGCAGAAAGCCACTGAATGAATGTCGCGAGTGGTAACCATTGTGACAAATTATCGCAGAACAATCATCGCAGAGATGCCAACATTGAATTCCCAAAAAGTGTAGCACCGCTGAGCACTGAAGTTCAAGTCAGGCACGACATTTACAATATAAACTAATATTTTCAGCGAAAATCGCTGATTGCAAAGCAGACTTGCTTAAGAGGCCAAACAATTTTAACTTTATTCAGGCTTGATTTTAATTTTTTTTATTAAAGAATTGAAAAAGCGGAACTTGAGGTTTATTATTTTTTTTAACCTGAAATCCGGGTAATTCCGGAAAAGAGGCATCTCTGATTATGACTTTATGCAGCCGCTGGGTTTCCTAGCAATGCATAAGCTAGTGTATCATGCAGATGCGCCCAAATTACGAGCCGATATGCAAAATATTATGTATATTTTTTTAACTGTAAGATCAATTCACAAAAAACATTAACAAAATTATGTTTAAAATAATTCAGTGGAGGTTTTAAAACCAAACATAAACATCAATTAAAAATCATTCCCAAGGACCTTGTTTCAATTCAGTGTGCTTCAGCCAAACCTGAACAAATCGGGTCCAAAATGCCCCCAAGTTTTGAATAATCCTGCGGAGAACCTTACAAGTGTATTGCATTCTGAAAACAGTGCCTCCAACTTCTTCTAGTCATATACCTGCAACTGCAAGTTGTATTGAAACCCCTGGGTACATACCTTATTTGAGGTGAAGGTATGGAATCAAAGTCACACGTAAAAAAGATTGTATCTCCTGTGTAAGCCAAGATGTCCTCTGGTCCTTCTTGAAGCATTAATCCTAAATAGAGAAAAAAGAAAATACACAGAGTTAAAAATGAATTAACTAATTCAAATGTATCTCTCTATGGTGATTCCTGACTGCCACTTCCAAGATTGTATTGAATCTTTAATGTGCTCCCAGAACTGAATTTCCTAGATCTGCTTAAGCACACAAATTAGCTAAGTTAGCAAATGAGCACACACAAAAATGTGCTCACCAGAAAAAGGTTGCCAGCCATAATGCCATGTCATATGTGCTGTTTGCAATTGGTTTCCTGCTTATTCTTGCTTAGTAGAAAGTTGTTGAGCACTCTTGTCTGCTTAAGCACCTCTATGAAATTGGGCCCTGGTTATTTGGCAAATGTACATGCAATGAAAGGCTTCAGGCCTACAGATTGAAAAGAAAGAGAGACATCATAACAGTAATGTGTATTTATTATCCGCTTTTTCCTCAATGCACCTTAAATTATAATTATCCCTGTTCAGTGGGCCCTAAGCATTCCTAAAACCATACTCCTTAGGAGTATGCAGCACCGGTAGTAAAATGGGAGTACAGGTTGCTAACCTTTCACATCGACAATCTCTATCTAGCCTCACAGGTACCTATTTACTCTTAGGTGATGAGAAGTGGCTCGACCAGGATTCGAACCCACACTCTGATGACTCAGCCACTTAAACCTGAGTTCAGTGTGCTGGACCACTCAGCCAAGACATGTTACAAAATAAGGCCAGAGTTGTCAGAATGTAAAGCAGTAGTCTAGGTGTAATGACCAGAAGGTAGATGGTTCACATCCCCCATGTAAATGGTTGACTTGAAAGAAATTGCAAATTTTTGAGTTCAACAATGAAACCTAGTAGATTTGTCTCGTTTTAAACACTAAAAAACCCCACTCTTCAGTCAGTCAAACCATAATTAGAACTTTTGAAACTCTGTTCGGAGTCAAAATCTTCTCTTTACAGGTAGCTTTAAGGGCTACGGTTTTACAGGTCAAGGCACCTTTGAGGATTCCTTGGTCATTACCAGAAAGATAGAACAATACAAATAATAATAATGATAAGAATATTAAGAAAGACGCAGCAAGAGCAGGAGTGGTGAGCTCTCAAGAAGATAGACTTCAAAAGTACAAACACAAATAGACGTAGAACTCGGGGGTTAAGGTGGCATTTTCATGCATGGCGTATCATCCAAGACGGAAAATAATGATTCAGTAAATCACACACTGGATAAGTTACAAATGTTTCGGGTTGATTTACTTTTGATCGATGATGGGCCGATGTCAACTGGCCAATTAACTTTCAAAAAGAAAATACCATCGCTATGGTTACATTCATCTGTGAGAAACAAGCAATTACAGATCACACAAGGTATCTACGGAGTTCTAACTTCAATAAATCAAAACGAGAGACTCTTTTATTATTAATAACCATAGAGGTAAAGAAAGTACAATTTAGATCATAGAGGGATGGACAGTACATTAAAGAAGTCAATGAGCGTGTCTACCCATTACAAGTGAAGACTGTAACAAAATGGATCCGGGTGAAATGACAAATGTCCTCGCTTCACATTCATGTACAAAAATAATGGAGGCATTGCTAAAAAATACTAAGTCCAAACAATGTGAAGACAAAGAGAAACCCTTGGTTTACTGGGTCAACAAACATTGCGTGTACACATTATAGACTGCAGTGATTAGGTAATGTTTGTTTAAGAAATGTAACTTTGCAATTACATAAACAGAGGAAATGGTCACGCACGCTAAACGTTGTACAATGTTTTTTAAAGTTTTCTATGGCACTTATGTTAAGGAAGAAACAAAAGAGGAAATCAGCTGAAAAATTGCATGTCTGATTAATGTAAATACATTGCATCTGGTTTGTGTTATTTTTACCGGTATTACTCTCTTTTACAAGCTGTTGTGGCATTTCTTTGTATTTTCACAGTCTCTGGAAATTGTGCAGTTTATGGTTTCTAATCTGATGCTCAGCCAATTTTCAGAGCTTAAGCGATTTCAACTGCACATCAGGTTTGTGTAAGAATGGGCCCAGGTAACACCACAATGTAACAATCATGTGCAATAAATACATTCATGTATTAGGGTGTTTGCAAAACTAACATTCCATAGCTGCTTACAGTAATTTCCTTTTAACAGTAATCGCCTTCATACAATGTGAGATTATCTCCATACCCTATGGCAGACTCTGAATACAGTAGGCACATATCAACAGCCTACTGCTACATACATGTATGAAGGGATTATAGCTAGGGGCTACCCCAGTTGAATTTGATTCAGTTGTCAGGATTTATCACATTTTCTTTTATCTGCTTCTATGCTGATCAGATGTGACGATTGATTCAAAAGTGTTTCTCAACAGGTGAGAATAAGATCTTGCCTATAGAACCAAATGTCAAGCCCTGCAATCTTTGATGTTAATTGGCAGTCAGGCCAGGGTGCAAAGCATTTTAGATGGTTAATTTATGGTAATTCTCTATATCGGTTCCTTTAATGGGTGTTATTACTTTTGGAAAAGACAGACATTTTCATGTCTTAATTGAATCTGAAATTAATGCATAAGGCAACCAACTAGATCACATCACTGGTCTACCTCAGGGTCAAAGTTCATAGAGCTGCTTTAAAAGCAGAAAATATCGCTTAAAAAATTGCTGCAAAGCAAAATTGAGCAGTCACAAATTGTACATGTGACATAGTATTTTGACTAGCAACCTTAATAAGCAAAACTATTTTGTGCCAGTTACTTTTTGTGTTTAAGTATAGCCCTGATTAGGCCCTGGTTGAAATATAAGTAGCAATCTTAACACATGAAATTCTTGAACAATAATTATTCAAACCATACCCATGTACAAACAATTTGTGTATATCAATGAGATCTTCATAAATGGTGAACATAGAGACAACGAATGTTCTTCATATGAGTTCTCTGGAACTTTTGAAGAAGTAACTAAAATATTCTCAGGTTTTTGTTGATGTGAATATTTCTGGTACATACAGCAACAAAATTCTCAGCTGTAAAAAGTGGGTGTCAAGTAAACGCAATAAAATTAGCCTTTCAAAAATATGTATACTTCAGGCCTATTTAGCCCTTAGACACTTGAGTACAAGGGCTTTTCAGGTCATTTAATAACAACCTTTAATACTGATTTTCCGAGGGCAACACAAATGGGAAAGCAGATTAAAGTAGGAAGAATGCCTGAATACACTGATGGAAAAACTGGTGCTGCAGATTAAACTCTGGACAAAATCTGTCACCATACTCTTACATTGTGTTCAGCGAGTTATATCTGTAACAAAATACCTTTAGCTGTCCCCAATTGTGACAAAAGGCAAACTGTTCATAAACATGGCCCAAAAAGAAATGTATAATATGTATGAGCTGACCTGTTGAGGCAAACAATGTTTGACAGTGAATACAACTGGATTGGATTCAACACCCGTGTATAAATAAAGGAGTATAGGACGGCAAGTCTATGCCTATTCAAGAGATGGTACATTGTTCATTTGTGAACTTTCCCCAAGAAACATATCATCTTTTAAAAAAAGGAAATAAACAAAAATTAATAACTAAATAAATAAGAACATCATATTCTAGAACCCTGATGCAATTATTTTGCTAGTAAATCATTACATTACCACAGGACAAAACAGTGTAGGGTCAAACACTCCCAGAAAAATAAATAAATCAATTGGTTAACTAATTAAATAAAAGATAAATCACTAAATTATTATTATTATTTTTTTAAAATAAATACACTAATAACATTAATCTTTATCCAAGATGCAACTACATGTATTATCTATTAGAAAAAATACTACATACACCTCTACTTATGTACATTTTTTCGAATGACTTTTGGATTAGATTCTTTAGGCTTATATCCTTCCTTTAAGGTTGCAGAAACAACACTCACGTAGTCCCATCAGCATCATCATAATATGTCCTTCTCTAAAGAAACAGATGAATTTTGCTCCTGGCAAGGAGATGCCTGTTAGAAGAGGACTCTATAGTTCCCATGCTCACTACAGCGAGGCTAAAATGTTGCATTGATTTGCCCTACACAACAAGTTACTAAATATTAGGACAGCTGGCTAAACTTAACTCAAAATAGACATCATAGTCTTCATTTTTATAAAAATTAGAGTAAGGTTGTGGTAAAAATAGGATCTCGGTTTGTATCTCTGCCATTAAGAAGCTTGATTCTTGGGAAATCATTGGCAGAAAGAAATTCAGGATAAAATATTTTGGGCTGATATACTTTTCCCAATCAAAAGAAATATAGTAAGAACATCTTCTTTTCTTTTTGAATGGGTTGCTTGGGGTGTGTAATGGGGGCATGAGTCCTACATATTAAGAATTCTTACTATGAAGAGCTTAAGTAATGACCTTAAGTGTGGTACTTTATTAATCTAGATTCAGGCCAGCTACTGGTAGACCATACAGCCCATTGGGTAGGGCTGGCCTTCCTAATTGTTATTAAACACAATACTCCCTCTTTTACTACTGTGTGCCTTGCCCCTTTTTTTTACATCCTTTCAAACCATCCTGACTATACCCCACCAAGAATTCTATTAACCAGTACGATGATTGGTATTTGTTTAAACACTAAGGACATACACCTACATGTACACATGATAGTGTAGCAACTCAATCCCCAAAATATTAAACATGCATAACAATGTTGACCAATCTGAAAACTGCCTCCAACCAGAGCAAGGAACAGAGGCCCAATTACTGTAAACACAATTTATTATCTTGCTCTCTTGAACCCCCACAAACAGCATGGGTACCAGTCTAACGGGTTGTTCATAAACCCTCCAAAATAGACTGGTTTCTAGTCTCAATGACCTCTTGTGCCTGTTTTTGCAGACACCAATGGAGAGATTGTCTTTAATGACAGTGATCAGTCTCCCACTTTACATTCACACACATTGTACCATAATTGTACATGTACATGCTCAAATTCTTTTTTTACATCCCTGTGGAGACATCTTTTGTTAAGTCCTTGTCCCTGTACTTAATATTTTCCCATAGACTTTGTACACAACATTCCTTGTGGAGCACCCTAGTCTTTAGAATTCCCCTATGGAGACTTTTTGTTTTCACTTTTTCTTTTGTCCTCGGTCTCAATAAAGTAGCAAATATTAAAACACTCTTTCAAGTTTTCACAGATGTTAGTTTCTCACAGAATTCAAAGCCACAATGATGGCAGCAAGACTACTTTCACATACTCTGCCCACAAGAACTTTCAGCACTTGTCAAAACAGCAAGCGTTTTTTGAATGGATAGTGGCGTAGACAACCAACCAGACTGAAAACAACAAAAGAATTCCATATGTGAACGTGGACGTCAAATTCAATAACATCAGTTTGTTATTCTTCAAGGTAAATGTATTTGTACGAAGTCACCACTTTGTTAGACCACTACAAAGGAGGGGAAAACACAGTGCATCACAGCACCGTGCTATGACTAACACCAAGAATAGTGTTTTTCTTTCAAATCGTTAAATTTCTATGAAAATAATAACATAAAGTGAAGGGGAAAATTGTGGCTCTCTCATAGCCCATGGTCAGGTCATTGGACCAGTCCAATTCAACACTTGTTAACTGTGAAATATCACACAAATCCCAAAAGTGTTTTTGGCCCCCAAAACTTTCTCACCGATGTGGAAAGCTTTTGGAACTGCACACATATGTACATGTACGTAACATGTAAGCATGTACACAGGTACTATAAAGGAACATGCATGGTACTCTCATTGGTAAATATACATTGATGGACCCAATGAGCTGTTCAGATAAAAAGTTTACCTGCTGGACCCAATAAGCTGTTCAGATAAAAAGTTTACCTGATGAAACCTTTACATAAAAAACCCTGAACACTGAGCCACCTCTTTTTAGCTTCAGAAAAGAGTCCCCATGGGTACCAGCAGGGGGGGAGGTTCAGGGTGTGGAGGGGTCACTCAAGGGCATAGTCACAAGTCTAGAGTTTTTTGTTGAAGCCCACATCATAACAAAAAAAACAGCAGGTCAAAATACAGACACATAATTGATGGTGAATTTCAAAGCGAGTAGTAACCAAGTAAAGACCTACTACTGTATTTTTGTCTATTCATGATGTGTGTAAACCTCAATGGAGTCCTGGTGTTCTTTTTGGAACATGTATGTCACAAATAGGCAAGGTAAAATTCACACATTGAACAATAAAGCTGCGATTTCTTGGGTGTTTTTCCTACCTATTCACAGGAATGGTCTACATGTATGACAACAAAAAAGCAACGCACACTCCTTTTTGTTGTTTGGGGGTTCATGTCAACATGAATGTGTATGTGTAAATATTCCTGATTGAGCTCTATTGCATACAGATAGTTCCCAATCAGGATTGCCAATATACGTCATCTTTATGGGCAACTTAGGTTTTGGTTATGCAGCCGAGTGGTTCACAAACCAATCATGCAAGGAATTTTATAAAACACCTGTGTTCGGCATGGGGTATTTACATTGTGCCTTCAAAACATTATCATTTATCAGTGCCCATAAAGATGGCCGACTTTACACTGTGTGGCCTCACTTTGGATCTATCTATCAACAACTGAATATACGACAGAATTGATATAGCATACATAGAGCAACCAATCAACAATTTAATGTTAATTTTTATTTTATTTTCATTTTATATTTTTATTTTCAGAGATCAGGGTCCAATTTCATGGCCCAGCTTACTATGGAATTCTATGCTTACAATGCCCTCCAAAGCATACTTCTATGGGATGTAAGCGCTGAATTCCGCGATAAGCAGAGCCATGAAATTAGGCCCAGTTAAGGTGATGAGTTCGACAAGAACTATGTATTAATTTGTTATGAGTTCAAATCACTCACATCACTCAAACCGAATATTGTTAGCGGATACAACTTGGTCATATTTTACACTAGGGGCCAATTGCATGAGCTGCTTAACAGTAAGCTTACTTTAGCGCAAGCACATTTCACAGGTTAGCAAGAAAATTAGGCTGCTGAGCTTGCGCCGTCACCATTGATTTGCATTGTTTGATCAGTCATTTGCTTACAGTAAGTGCCAGAAGGTTAGCGTGTTTTTTCCCATGCCTACGGTTAGCAGCGCTATGAAATAGAAATCGCATAGTAAGCACAGAATTGGCTGTTAAGCAACTCGTTAAAATTAGGCCCTGGAGCCAACATTGCAGAGCACACGAGCTCACAACTGTGCCGAGTACGGAAACGTTTTGGCCATTATTTGAAAGTTCACGGTTGAGGCATTATTGACGGTATTCCACCTTATCACTACACTACAGCTGAGATAACTGACATGTTGTTTATCAGCGGCACTTGTTCACTCACCAGCTCGCTGCTAAATGCTAGCTGAATCTAGGGTTGTCACAAGGCAGGCATATAGAGACCAAGAATAAAGCGCTCATGTGTTGCATGCTTATCTCAGCTCTCCTCACTACCTGCTACCTCAGGTACACAAGGTCATCCTATAAATCCTATTTCTAGCTTCTAAAATTTTAGCTTCTGTTCACTTCTCAGACAAAACAGAAAATTGAACTGGTAAAAGTAAACACAAAACCGTACACTCAAACAGGGGGAAGGAACGTGTAAAATCATACAAGTTCTTAATAGACATGTTTGTAGGTAGCTGAATACTTTAAGTTGTCACTAGTGAATTCAGCTGAGCTTCAACACGTTCTGTGCATGATTTACAAGGTCCCATTTACACAATTAGAAATTACTACCATAGAGGACTGTGAAATCTTCCACACGACTAGTAAATATGAGAGTTGTCAGGGTAAATTCCAAAGGGAGTTAGTAAAGAGAACAGAATGGCTTTACTTCCAGAATGATCTTTTGCACATTGATCTGTATGAATACATATAACAACATGAGTAGCCTGTAACATGAAATATTTGGACTTTCACCTTCCTGTATGTAGAAAAATACATTAATATTCCACAAGCCAACACACAGATGCTTTGTCTTCTAGCAATCTTGACATTTTTAGTTTGAAATGACTGTACATGTACATCCCCCTTAACCGACCCCTAATCGATCGTAACTCAGCTGACAGACATTCGATAAGAACAGAATGTAGAACAAGGCTGCAAGAAAAACCAGGGTACATGTAGGAGAAAAACACCTCAAAATCAAACAAGGCACTCACCATCTTTCGTTTGGATGCATGTACAAAACTCTTCAATGCCCTTTACCATGGTAAGGTACAAATTAATTGTTGACAATATTCTCCTCCATGATTATATTGTCACAGGCCTAATATTTCATGGAGGTAACAAAGGCAATTGCCTCTATGCCCCTGGTCATTGCCTTGGTGCCCCTTGAAATGTTCCAGACCTGATACTTCACCTATAGGCAATTGCCTCAATGCCCCTTGTCATTGCCTTGGTGCCCCTGGTCATTGCATTGGTGCCCCTTGAAATGTTCCAGACCTGATACTTCACATAGGCAATTGCCTCAATGCCCCTTGTCATTGCCTTGGTGCCCCTGGTCATTGCATTGGTGCCCCTGGTCATTGCATTGGTGCCCCTTGAAATGTTCCAGGCCTGATACTTCACATAGGCAATTGCCTCAATGCCCCTTGTCATTGCCTTGGTGCCCCTGGTCATTGCATTGGTGCCCCTTGAAATGTTCCAGGCCTGACACTTCACCTATAGGCAATTGCCTCAATGCCCCTTGTCATTGCCTTGGTGCCCCTGGTCATTGCATTGGTGCCCCTTGAAATGTTCCAGGCCTGACACTTCACCTATAGGCAATTGCCTCAATGCCCCTTGTCATTGCCTTGGTGCCCCTGGTCATTGCCTCGGAGCCCCTTGACTTATTCCAGTATAAATTTAAATTTTCCTCATAGATATGTACTTTACTGAAGAAAAACTGCCTTGCCCTCACAGGAATACAATATCAGACCTGCTGTCGTGAACCATGGAGGTAAAGATAAGCCTTGTCAAACTTAATACAAATCAGTAAATGCATTCTGATGATGCGGTTTATAACTAGGATGATGAACACTTTATCTCCTGCCCACAATAAACAAGCACGTACACCCATCATCAACGTCAGAGCGACCTCCACAACAAAAAAATGTGCACCAAGGCAACAGATTTACGAAGGAGGATGAATAATGCATCACCAAGGAAACTAACGAGAAGAAGAGAAGCGAAGGATGGAGGGGGAAAACAAATTCCGATGCAGCTGGATTGATGGTTCAGAGTTGTCTATTAGACCATGGTTCAATGGTAAATTAGCTTTCAGTGGTTTAATCTGTTCAAGATGAGGCACGTTTACCTAGAGAGGTGCGGAACGGGTGATGAGAAAATGAAGACCTGCTCTATGGATACACCTGCTCATCTTAACCATTTTATTTTTACGGGAAATTTACAGGAGATTGTTTCTAATCATGTGATTACTAGAAAATCTCAAAGTGAAATCCACTTTATTTGTGCATGTTGGAGTGGCTATTTATTTAATTTATACACAATAAATACAGGTTGAAAAGAATCATAAAATAAGTGCTCTAAAAACAAAGTTGTTTATAATGACAACATTTCCTAAATGGAAAACATCTAAAAAATTAAAAGGGAATTAGGATTTTAAGATAAGATTAAAAGGTGACCACTGATGCTGCAGGATTAATATTGGGATTAAAAGTAAGCAAACTATATATGAAAGTTGTAGTTTTCTGAAGAAAAGAATTTGATCAAACAATTCAGTCAAAATAAGCTTCCTTTTTAGTTCAACATACTTCCCTACTACAAGTTGGTTGCCATTTTCTCTATGCTGCTATCATTGACTTCATTTCCCCACCACCCCTTCCCTCCTCTCCCCTGATATTTCTGTGATACCGGAGTGAGCGAAACAGAAGAGAAATCTATCAGGCAAGCTACATATACCAAGCTTTCAATGCGTTTTGGACATTGGAAGGTTCCACTCTATTCTTCAGTCGTTCCATTCCATTCTTGCAATAGACAAGAACAGTTGCGTCAATATTGACCGGAATCGTTGGGGGAAAACTTCCGCAAGACGATCAAACACTGAGAGAGTTGAATCAGGTCAGCAAGAACGAGTAACCTTACAATGGGAGAGGGGGGCCGGCCGATTACCAACAGGTTCCACCTTGGTTCACCTAAGAGAGGTCAATATTTCCCTACAAATAGGTCATTCTAAAGTTTCTATGTTTGGACTTGGTCAACAGCAACCGCTTGAAAAACTGAAACAAGATTCAAACCCTTGGCATGTTACGCCCATTATAAAAACTGGTATGTCGGCAGTAGAAGACTCTACAAACTAACAGTGGGAGACTGGGCGTATCAGGTGGCAATTCTGTGCAGACAGGATGTCTGAAGAGTGTTTGGCTGGACAGAGCTTCTTTACTAATCACAATTTTAAATTTCATTTCATAGTTTAAATATTTAGTTAGCCCCCATCCCATTTAAAAATTGGTGACAAGACAATAAAGTTCATGGAGGGAATTGTACTATGACGATGGGAAAACAAATAGCTGCTGAATTTCATTTTTTAAGACTATTAAAATGAAAGTGCAAAAAGTGCAAAAAGTGCAAATAATCTTGAATGCAGTCCAAGGTATTCTGTACTTCTATTGCAAAGTCATCTCAGCTCATTCTGTCAAACCAATTGTGGTGTTTCACTTAATATTTGGCACTGTTATGACTGTTCATATGGATGGAAGGAAGTCAAAAACATTCCAATCATTTGGAAGATGTAATGAAGGCACACAGAGTTTTTTCTTTGATGAAGTTACTACATTGACATTCAACTAAATTTAGATACTTAAATGATATGCTGGTGATAATTACCCCATGGTTTTACACGATGGTTTTAAGCCCTGGTTTTACGCAGTAGTTTCCGGCACTGGCGACAACCTGTGATGTACTTGTGGTCAAGTAAGCAAAGCCTTAATTTTTTAAGTGCTTGATTTAATATGCATTAATGGTATTAAATCAGGGTTTCGTGCTCTTCAATTATTTAACTCTGATCTTTCTGCTGAGAGCTTTTTTAATCCTATCAAAAGAGTGTGCTTGAAGCATGATAAAATTCAATTCAATTCAATTTGTTGAGCTTTGAGATTTAATCTTCAAAATATAGAAATGACTGTGGAAGATCAGGGGCAGATCAGAGCTAAGATTCATCTCAAGATGTGTATGTGTTATCTGTATTGGCAAGCAAAGTGTGATGTCACAATACAAATCACTATGGCGATATTGATAACTCATCTTTAAGATGATTCTTAGTGTTTAGTGAAATCAAGCCCTGCTGATACAATGATGTCTGTAAAGAGACAAAACATTATTGGTTTTTGGAAGAGTATAATTTATGTTTTAATCCTCTCCCTATAGGCCTATAGTTTAACCCACTCAGGCCCAGAGATTATAAATGCACCTAATACTGGTTCTGTAAAGAGTGCGTCATACATTCATCCTTTTGTTTTCTAGATGCTGCAAAGAATTTCAAGTTCAGTCAAAACTTTTGTTACATTTTTAAAGTTTTTTAAATGTCAAAGACCAGTATCCAAACTTTATGTGACTAAACACACTCATGAAATAACAAACCTGTGAAAGTTTCAGCTCAATCGGTCATTGGAGTCACAAGAATATAGTGAAGAAGAGAACAAATAAAACAAAAAGTGTTTACTATTTTCAAGCATTGTGCTTTGGACTCGCGAGACTATCTCTCAAAAGCTATAGCATTTCAGGTAAAAATATTACAAGGGAAGTTTTTCCACCATATCCATCTGTGTAAGTTATGTGTGAATCTGTGAACATCTTATCAATGATATTCACACCATTTAAATGATGACTGAGCATAGAGTGAATAGACACAATTTGCGGATTGATTAACTTTGCTTTCTAATAACGGTTTGGTGAAATAGAATTTGTTTGACACGCTCTGTGCTAACCCACCACAACTTTAAAACAAGAAAAACATGACATGCTCATGAATCCAATAAATACATATTCCCAAGACTAACTGTGATCATTTGTTTTCCTCAGCAAAGCTTTTTTCTCAAATCAAAGTCTCCCCATCCTTCCCAGTTTGACACGTCCCTGTCAAAATGAATGCATGTTTGTTTTCCCCCAACCCGAGAAAATTGACATGATTCCAAATTAAATATATAAAAGAGCGGGTGTCGAATAACATTTCCAGATTTAACAACATCTCCCAATGCATTTGGACGTCGTCTCAGTGCAGCAAAGGGAAAGTAGTAGAAATGTCATATATATTAAAATGTTTGGCGGTTTTCGTTGTCAGGCCCCCAGAGTATCCAACAGGATCGAGTTACAGCGACTGAAGTTTCAAGTCCGTGCAATTACTATCCAAGGGGCACAATATACAATATACGAGACAGAATCTGATCACTTTGTGGGGGGGGGGGGGGAGAGACAACGTAGTACCTAACGGAGGTTGCTAACTTCTATTCAGGAGAGTGTGGCAACAGTCAGTCAAAATACTGTGATGCCGTTGGGTAACATGGTTTCTAGTCGTCTTGGTGACTGACTTTATAGAGGTATCAATGCTCAGTCTTACCTGGAGGAAGCCTCAGAAAATTACATTTTGTTTATAAAAATGTATCACTTACCATATTTTTGTTTTGCTTAAACAGATTGTGTTAAGGTTTTGAATGACAGTGAGTAAATAAATACTTACCCTCTGATGTAAAAAAACCCCAAATGATATGAATAAAAAACATTGGGTGCATTTTCGTGATTATTTCTGCTCCTGTCTGCCCTTAGAGAAATTCGTCCACATTCCATTTTTGCCACTGTTCGTGACAAAATTGCTGACTTGACTTGAAAACAAGCTTATTACAAGATTTGAAAAAGGCCAAACAGCTTGGTGTGATCAAAATTATGATAATTGGATAGTTTGCAAACACATCTGGAAAAACTGCAACGTAAACATTGAGGTGATGTAAATAGAAGAACTAACTACATGTACTTCAATATCATTTGGTATAATTGGGATGGAATGGAGTGGGGATTGGTAATTCCCTGAGGATGTTATTAAAAATTATCATAAATTTAGAAATGCTTCACAGGAGCTTTCAAAGTTTCCCTAAAGTTTTTCATAAAGAACTGAATAAAGTTCATGCTTTAAGTTTGATGTTTTTTTCTTTCTTAATGATAAGAGACAAAAAGGTAATGTAAAGAAGATGATCAAAATAAAAGGAAAACTTTGTAGATCAAGATAAAATATAAGTAAGGACAATACATAAACTGAGACTGTGGACATGCATATTGCAAGCTACAATATTGTCTTCACTAACCAAATGGAAGTGTCATGGCACACAGGCACAGTGCTTTGAAATTCAAGCTGAAATCTTTCTGCTGATGAAGTTTGATGATGTATATGCCTATTTCTTGAGGTTTAAGGACTGGAATTAACTTCTCAGAGCGGAACTCCACTTTAAGGGAGATTAAGTGGAAAGGCAAACCTGGGCAAGAGGTGTACATCTCAGTAAACTATCTACACAATCAATACTTACTAGCTATACTAAGAGTTCCCACTTTGCTAAAATAATCAGCATTCTCCAGCTCGGCACTACACCTGTAGGAACCCTCATCAAGTGCAGAGACAGATGCTATTGTCAAAGCCCCATTGGGCATAACAGTCCTGGTCTGATCATCCTCTGTAACTGGACTAGTTCCTTGGGTCCATTGGATTTTTGGTACTGTATCCGCTGTTAGTACTGTGCAGTTGAGTGTTACTGAGCTTCCTGGGACTGCAATGATGTCGTTTGGTTCCAAAAGGAAGCCTACAGACCTAAATTCAGGGATATCTGAGGATAGCAAAGAAAGACACAAGGGTTTATTATGATGAAAATAAA
>JAJGQC010000083.1:20000-56207 GCA_021014325.1 Plazaster borealis | reverse complement strand
AACCTCACCGTTCACGCCTTAGACCAGCTGATAACTTCCAGTATTCAACCCTGATCACTTAATGACTACTTGGACTTTATTTAGCCTAGACAAAAATGAAAAACATATCTAGAATAATTTTTATGCAATGAAACGATGTAATGCACAGTAGCAAAATTCAACATGCACATGTACTGAAAGATCCCACATGTGGTCTCAAAACTCCCTTAAAATAGACCCAAAATTATGCATTAACAGTAACAAACCATAATTATGCAAGTGATAAAACAATAATATATATGATATTGTAGGCATCAACTAACAACATTTTCTTTCCCATAAACACGACAAAAAGGGGCAGACAAGTAGCCACAAAAACATCCACAAATGTAGGATGAAGCTTTAGTTTACGCTGAGCATGACGAATACCTGGAAAAACTATGGTTTCCAGAGGGCGCAATCAGATAGACTAGCCCTTCAGTCAACCGAACGCTTTGGCGGCGCGCAAGGCTGCCAGTTACAGACCCAGTAAACCCAATAGACCCCGAGTAGACCCAGTTGACCCCCAGTAGACCCAGAAGACCCAGTAGACCCCCAGTAGACCCAGTAGACCCCAGTTGACCCAGTAGACCCAGTAGACCCAGTAGACCCAGGTAGACCCAGTATACTCAGTAGACTCCCAGTAGACCCAGTACACCCCCTGTCAGAAAGTCTCCTATTAATCAACATTGAAATAGCGCCCTGATTTGTCAGATGATTCTTAACTAACTGGTACCCAGACTCATAATGTTACAATGCTGTTGTAGATGTAAAAGTAACCACCCTATTCACTTTCCAATCTCATGTTGCCTTTTTCATTGATCTTTAGAAGATTATATGCGTCTATGGGTGCACCCCACTAATTCCACTCCCATAGCATTCAGTGCAAAAGGCTAAATATTAAAAAATACACGAAAAATACTTAAAAGTCTCACAGCTTTTTACAGTAAAGGGAAAAGTATTAATTGACTCTTGAACTTTTATTCTCTGCTCAATTGAATATGGGGAGTCCCTGGTCCCGTCGAGTTATTCTCCCTCCAAATAAAAACACCCCTACACCGGTGTAATTTTCCAAACGTCCGAGCATCAATCTTGAAAAATGTCCCTACACCTCTCAGCAAATAGGACCAGTTTTTCAGGGCCTATGTCATCCAAAATACCTTAAGTTGGAAGTCAACAACCCCCAGGTTACAATTGGGCAACATTTTTACACTCTACCCCTTTTATTGGGCTCTCAAATCTGTCTAATATAAGATATTTTGAGGGCCTGCAAAATATTCACGAGCTCGACGCTCTGTTTTCTCCATATTTAGTGGGTGCACCCTATAGAGGAATTATTTTTACAGTTTGACTGGAAACCACATTCAGAATATTAGGAATATTGTCCAGAACAAATTTCTTCAGGAAAATTTGAATTTGTTTAATCCGTTGAGAAATGGCAGGCTTAAACAAACAAACCACTCCTATGATGTTTTGTGTACATTTTCAAATGAATGAGCATGCCTGATAGTGATACAAACACACATTAGATATTTCCTCTCATGTAATATTTTTCTTCCATTTGAACTACCCACAGAGTTTTTGCTCTGTCTGTAAATTCCTTGACAATATATCCTACGGTTCTGATGAAACATTTTGAGAATGTGTTGTTTTTCTTTAAATTGAACCTTTTAAGTGGGAGGATCCCTGGTGATAGCAACGGAGGGGCGGGCAATGGGCAAATGAACTGGAGAATTTACAGTTGAGGGGCTTTAAACCATTCTTATACCCAGTGCAATAATTGTTTCATATTCCAAGTAGAAAAATAGGAAGGGTTAGGTTTCAAGTTAGAGTTAGGTAAGGGTTAATCCTCAATCAGCAGAAAATTTAAGTTTTGGAACAAACAAAAGGGTTTCAAATTTAGGCCTACATGTGTTCCTGTAGTGGCTTCACCAGAACAATGCCCCTCACTTATTACACTCTACCCCTTTTATTGGGCTCTCAAATCTGTCTAATATAGGACATTTTGAGGGCCTACAAGATATTCATGAGCTCGACGCTCTGTTTTCTCCATATTTAGTGGGGTGCACCCCTATATGAACGTAAGTCTTCAACCAATTTACAAGCTTTCCATTCTGTTATAGTTGATAATTGTTGTCCTTGAAATAGGAAGGGTTTTATCTAGAAATTCAAACAAGGTTTATTATGATTGTTGCAGCATTGATGTCTTGATGACATGTAATCTGAATCAGTTCGTGTATGTTATTTTAATACTACCCGTTAGATGGTTAGGGTTAGGGTTAGGGTTAGGGTTAGGGTTAGGGTTAGGGTTAGGGTTAGGGTTAGGGTTAGGGTTAGGGTTAGGGTTAGGGTTAGGGTTAGGGTTAGGGTTAGGGTTAGGGTTAGGGTTAGGGTTAGGGTTAGGGTTAGGGTTAGGGGTTAGGGTTAGGGTTAGGGTTAGGGTTAGGGTTAGGGTTAGGGTTAGGGTTAGGGTTAGGGTTAGGGTTAGGGGTTAGGGTTAGGGTTAGGGTTAGGGTTAGGGTTAGGGTTAGGGGTTAGGGTTAGGGTTAGGGTTAGGGTTAGGGTTAGGGTTAGGGTTAGGGTTAGGGTTAGGGTTAGGGTTAGGGTTAGGGTTAGGGTTAGGGTTAGGGTTAGGGTTGGGGTTAGGGTTAGGGTTAGGGTTGGGGTTAGGGTTAGGGTTAGGGTTAGGGTTAGGGTTAGGGTTAGGGTTAGGGTTAGGGTTAGGGTTAGGGTTAGGGTTAGGGTTAGGGTTAGGGTTAGAGGTTAGGGGTTCGGGTTAGGGGTTAGGGTTAGGGTTAGGGTTAGGGTTAGGGTTAGGGTTAGGGTTAGGGTTAGGGTTAGGGTTAGGGTTAGGGTTAGGGTTAGGGTTAGGGTTAGGGTTAGGGTTAGGGTTAGGGTTAGGGTTAGGGTTAGGGTTAGGGTTAGGGTTAGGGTTAGGGTTAGGGTTAGGAGTTAGGGTTAGGGTTAGGGTTAGGGTTAGGGTTAGGGTTAGGGTTAGGGTTAGGGTTAGGGTTAGGGTTAGGGTTAGGGTTAGGGTTAGGGTTAGGGTTAGGGTTAGGGTTAGGGTTAGGGTTAGGGTTAGGGTTAGGGTTAGGGTTAGGGTTAGGGTTAGGGTTAGGGTTAGGGGCTAGTTAGGGTTAGGGTTAGGGTTAGGGTTAGGGTTAGGGTTAGGGTTAGGGTTAGGGTTAGGGTTAGGGTTAGGGTTTGGAGTTAGGGTTAGGGTTAGGGTTAGGGTTAGGGTTAGGGTTAGGGTTAGGGTTAGGGTTAGGGTTAGGGTTAGGGTTAGGGTTAGGGTTAGGGTTAGGGTTAGGGTTAGGGTTAGGGTTAGGGTTAGGGTTAGGAATAGGGTTAGGGTTAGGGTTAGGGTTAGGGTTATGATTAGGGTGAGGTTAGGAGTTAGGGTTAGGGTTAGGAGTTAGGGTTAGGGTTAAGGGTTAGGGTTAGGGTTAGGGTTAGGGTTAGGGTTAGGGTTAGAATTAGGGTTAGGGTTAGGGTTAGGGTTATAGAGGTTAGGGTTAGGGGTTAAGGTTAGGGGTTAGGGTTAGCGTTAGGGTTAGGGTTAGGGTTAGGGTTAGGGTTAGGGTTAGGGTTAGGGTTAGGGTTAGCATTAGGGTTAGGGTTAGGGTTAGCGTTAGCGTTAGAGATAGGGTTAGGGTTAGGGTTAGCATTAGGGGGAGGGTTAGGGTTAGGGGTAGGGTTAGGGTTAGGAGGTTAGGGTTAGGAGTTAGGGTTAGGGTTAGGGTTAGGGTTAGGGTTAGGGTTAGGGTTAGGGTTGGGGTTAGGGTTAGGGTTAGGGTTAGGGTTAGGGTTAGGGTTAGGGTTAGGGTTAGGGTTAGGGTTAGGGTTAGGGTTAGGGTTAGGGTTAGGGTTAGGGTTAGGGTTAGGGTTAGGGTTAGGGTTAGGGTTAGGGTTAGAGGTTAGGGTTAGGGTTAGGGTTAGGGTTAGGGTTAGGGTTAGGGTTAGGGTTAGGGTTAGGTTAGGGTTAGGGTTAGGGTTAGGGTTAGGGTTAGGGTTAAAGGGCCTTGGGTCTTTGGAACTGGGCTGTAGCGGGAGTTCTGTTTACTTGATTTTGCTGTAATTTTAATAGAATGTACCTCAGCTAACTGGAGGAGTTTGGTGAAAGTATGAAACGAATCGGACGCAGGGGGCGAGTTATGCCAATTCTTGTAAAATTTAAATATGTCAATTTTCAGTTTTGGAACTGGAAGTTGCCATTGTCCGATCAGGCCCAGATTTTTACTTCTCAATTGGTTTGACCTCAGCAACAACATACTAAAGGTCAGGTCAATCGGACTTACACTTTTGAGTTATGCCAATTAAAGATTTTTGTTTTCTCTATTCGTTTGTGCACGTGTACAAACGCTATGGAATTTCGTACTTTGACTTTTTCGGACCTTTTCCCATACCTTTGTACACATGCATTAACCCAATGGGATTTTGTACTTTAACATTCTGACGGAAATGCTATACCTTTGTGCACACGCATTAACCCAATGGGAAATTCGGACTCCATACAGAACTTTGTTTTGCTTATAACTTGAGTTGTGAACGTCCGATTGAGCTAATATTTGTACAGAATGTAGAGCCCTGATACTGCAGGTGATGGATGAGTTTCAACTCCATACCTCATTCCGTTGTACAGTTACGGTATTATTTGTGTATTTCGTGTACAAACCATAGAGGCGTCAAGGTCAATAATTTTGACTTCTATTTGGCCACACTTGACCTCGTGACCCACATTTGACCCCGTGACCCTGCTTGACCTTTGTTTGACCTCGTGACCTCTACTTGACCTCTAATTGACCCCACTTGACCTCGTGACCCACAGTTGACCCCGTGGGCCCTGCTTGAGCTTTGTTTTACCTCCTGACCTCTGCCAGCCTCTATTTGACCCCGCCCGGCCTCGTGACCCATTTGACCCCGTCACCCTGCTTGACCTTTGTTTGACCTCGTGACCTCTACTTGACCTCTACTTGACCCTTTTGACCTCGTTAGGGTTAGGGTTAGGGTTAGGGTTAGGGTTAGGGTTAGGGTTAAATAAAACAGGGATGGTAGGGTTAGGGTTAGGGTTAGGGTTAGGGTTAGGGTTAGGGTTAGGGTTAGGGTTAGGGTTAGGGTTAGGGTTAGGGTTAGGGTTAGGGTTAGGGTTAGGGTTAAATAAAACAGGGATGGTAGGGTTAGGGTTAGGGTTAGGGTTAGGGTTAGGGTTAGGGTTAGGGTTAGGGTTAGGGTTAGGGTTAGGGTTAGGGTTAGGGTTAGGGTTAGGGTTAGGGTTAAATAAAACAGGGATGGTACTGTTGGAACGCGTTAAAGGGGGAAGGGACATTTGGAACTGAGGTTAAAGTTCCATGGGTCTTTTGGAACTCGGCTGTAGCAGGAGTTCTGTTTACTTGATTTTGCTGTAATTTTAATAGAATGTACCTCAGCTAACTGGAGGAGTTTGGTGAAAGTATGAAACGAATCGGACGCAGGGGGGCGGAGTTATGCCAATTCTTGTAAAAATTTAAATATGTCAATTTTCAGTTTTGGAACTGGAAGTTGCCATTGTCCGATCGGGCCCAGATTTTTTACTTCTCAATTGGTTTGACCTCAGCAACAACATACTGAAAGGTCAGGTCAATCGGACTTACACTTTTGGAGTTATGCCAATTAAAGATTTTTGTTTTCTCTATTCGTTTGTGCACGTGTACAAACGCTATGGGAATTTCGTACTTTGACTTTTTCGGACCTTTTCCCATACCTTTGTACACATGCATTAGCAATGGGATTTTTGTACTTTAACATTCTGACGGAAATGCTATACCTTTGTGCACACGCATTAACCCAATGGGAAATTCGGACTCCATACAGAACTTTGTTTTGCTTATAACTTGAGTTGTGAACGTCCGATTGAGCTAATATTTGTACAGAATGTAGAGCCCTGATACTGCAGGTGATGGATGAGTTTCAACTCCATACCTCATTCCGTTGTACAGTTACGGTATTATTTGTGTATTTCGTGTACAAACCATAGAGGGCGTCAAGGTCAATAATTTTGACTTCTATTTGGCCACACTTGACCTCGTGACCCACATTTGACCCCGTGACCCTGCTTGACCTTTGTTTGACCTCGTGACCTCTACTTGACCTCTATTTGACCCCACTTGACCTCGTGACCCACATTTGACCCCGTGATCCCTGCTTGACCTTTGTTTGACCTCGTGACCTCTACTTGACCTCTATTTGACCCCACTTGACCTCGTGACCCACATTTGACCCCGTGACCCCTGCTTGACCTTTGTTTGACCTCGTGACCTCTACTTGACCTCTACTTGACCCTTTTGACCTCGTTAGGGTTAGGGTTAGGGTTAGGGTTAGGGTTAGGGTTAGGGTTAAATAAAACAGGGATGGTAGGGTTAGGGTTAGGGTTAGGGTTAGGGTTAGGGTTAGGGTTAGGGTTAGGGTTAGGGTTAGGGTTAGGGTTAGGGTTAGGGTTAGGGTTAGGGTTAGGGTTAAATAAAACAGGGATGGTAGGGTTAGGGTTAGGGTTAGGGGTTAGGGTTAGGGTTAGGGTTAGGGTTAGGGTTAGGGTTAGGGTTAGGGGTTAGGGTTAGGGTTGGGGTTAGGGTTAGGGTTAGGGTTAGGGTTAGGGTTAGGGTTAGGGGTTAGGGTTAGGGTTAGGGTTAGGGTTAGGGTTAGGGTTAGGGTTAGGGTTAGGGTTAGGGTTAGGGTTAGGGTTAGGGTTAGGGTTAGGGTTAGGGTTAGGGTTAGGGTTAGGGTTAGGGTTAGGGTTAGGGTTAGGGTTAGGGTTAGGGTTAGGGTTAGGGTTAGGGTTAGGGTTAGGGTTAGGGTTAGGGTTAGGTTAGGGTTAGGGTTAGGGTTAGGGTTAGGGTTAGGGTTAGGGTTAGGGTTAGGGTTAGGGTTAGGGTTAGGGTTAGGGTTAGGGTTAGGGTTAGGGTTAGGGTTAGGGTTAGGGTTAGGGTTAGGGTTAGGGTTAGGGTTAGGGTTAGGGTTAGGGTTAGGGTTAGGGTTAGGGTTAGGGTTAGGTGTTAGGGTTAGGGTTAGGGTTAGGGTTAGGGTTAGGGTTAGGGTTAGGGTTAGGGTTAGGGTTAGGGTTAGGGTTAGGGTTAGGGTTAGGGTTAGGGTTAGGGTTAGGGTTAGGGTTAGGGTTAGGGTTAGGGTTAGGGTTAGGGTTAGGGTTAGGGTTAGGGTTAGGGTTAGGGGTTAGGGTTAGGGTTAGGGTTAGGGTTAGGGTTAGGGTTAGGGTTAGGGTTAGGGTTAGGGTTAGGGTTAGGGTTAGGGTTAGGGTTAGGGGTTAGGGTCTTTTGGAACTGGGCTGTAGCGGGAGTTCTGTTTACTTGATTTTGCTGTAATTTTAATAGAAAGTAACTCAGCTAACTGGAGGAGTTTGGTGAAAGTATGAAAGAGATCGGACGCAGGGGCGGAGTTATGCCAATTCTTGTAAAAATTTAAATATGTCAATTTTCAGTTTTGGAACTGGAAGTTGCCATTGTCCGATCGGGCCCAGATTTTTACTTCTCAATTGGTTTGACCTCAGCAACAACATACTAAAGGTCAGGTCAATCGGACTTACACTTTTGGAGTTATGCCAATTAAAAGATTTTTGTTTTCTCTATTCGTTTGTGCACGTGTACAAACGCTATAGAATTTCGTACTTTGACTTTTTCGGACCTTTTCCCATACCTTTGTACACATGCATTAACCCAATGGGATTTTTGTACTTTAACATTCTGACGGAAATGCTATACCTTTGTGCACACGCATTAGCTCAATGGGAAATTCGGACTCCATACAGAACTTTGTTTTGCTTATAACTTGAGTTGTGAACGTCCGATTGAGCTAATATTTGTACAGAATGTAGAGCCTGATACTGCAGGTGATGGATGAGTTTCAACTCCATACCTCATTCCGTTGTACAGTTACGGTATTATTTGTGTATTTCGTGTACAAACCATAGAGGGCGTCAAGGTCAATAATTTTGACTTCTATTTGGCCACACTTGACCTCGTGACCCACATTTGACCCCGTGACCCTGCTTGACCTTTGTTTGACCTCGTGACCTCTACTTGACCTCTATTTGACCCACTTGACCTCGTGACCCACATTTGACCCCGTGATCCCTGCTTGACCTTTGTTTGACCTCGTGACCTCTACTTGACCTCTATTTGACCCCACTTGACCTCGTGACCCACATTTGACCCCGTGACCCCTGCTTGACCTTTGTTTGACCTCGTGACCTCTACTTGACCTCTACTTGACCCTTTTGACCTCGTTAGGGTTAGGGTTAGGAGTTAGGGTTAGGGTTAGGGTTAGGGTTAAATAAAACAGGGATGGAGGTTAGGGTTAGGGTTAGGAGTTAGGGTTAGGGTTAGGAGGTTAGGAGTTAGGGTTAGGGTTAGGAGTTAGGGTTGAGGTTAGGGTTAGGGTTAGGGTTAGGGTTAGGGTTAGGGTTAAATAAAACAGGGATGGTAGGGTTAGGGTTAGGGTTAGGGTTAGGGTTAGGGTTAGGGTTAGGGTTAGGGTTAGGGTTAGGGTTAGGGTTAGGGTTAGGGTTAGGGTTAGGGTTAGGGTTAGGGTTAGGGTTAGGGTTAGGGTTAGGGTTAGGGTTAGGGTTAGGGTTAGGGGTTAGGGTTAGGGTTAGGGTTAGGGTTAGGGTTAGGGTTAGGGTTAGGGTTAGGGTTAGGGTTAGGGTTTAGGGGTTAGGGTTAGGGGTTAGGGGTTAGGGGTTAGGGGTTAGGGTTAGGGTTAGGGTTAGGGTTAGTGTTAGGGTTAGGGTTAGGGTTAGGGTTAGGGTTAGGGTTAGGGTTAGGGTTAGGGTTAGGGTTAGGGTTAGGGTTAGGGTTAGGGTTAGGGTTAGGGTTAGGGTTAGGGTTAGGGTTAGGGTTAGGGTTAGGGTGGGGTTAGGGTTAGGGTTAGGGTTAGGGTTAGGGTTAGGGTTAGGGTTAGGGTTAGGGTTAGGGTTAGGGTTAGGGTTAGGGTTAGGGTTAGGGTTAGGGTTAGGGTTAGGGTTAGGGTTAGGGTTAGGGTTAGGGTTAGGGTTAGGGTTAGGAGTAGGGTTAGGGTTAGGGTTAGGGTTAGGGTTAGGGTTAGGGTTAGGGTTAGGGTTAGGGTTAGGGTTAGGGTTAAAGGGCCTTGGGTCTTTAGGGAATGGGCTGTAGATGGGGTTATGTTTACTTGATTTTTATGTAATATTAATAGAATGTACCTAAGCTAAATGGATAAGTTTTGTGAAAGTATGAAACGAATCGGACGCAGGGGGCGGAGTTATGCCAATTCTTGTAAAAATTTAAATATGTCAATTTTCAGTTTTGGAACTGGAAGTTGCCATTGTCGATCGGGCCCAGATTTTTACTTCTCAATTGGTTTGACCTCAGCAACAACATACTAAAGGTCAGGTCAATCGGACTTACACTTTTGGAGTTATGCCAATTAAAGATTTTTGTTTTCTCTATTCGTTTGTGCACGTGTACAAACGCTATAGATTTCGTACTTTGACTTTTCGGACCTTTTCCCATACCAGTGTAAACATGCATTAGCAATGGGATTTTGTACTTTAACATTCTGACGGAAATGCTATACCTTTGTGCACACGCATTAACCCAATGGGAAATTCGGACTCCATACAGAACTTTGTTTTGCTTATAACTTGAGTTGTGAACGTCCGATTGAGCTAATATTTGTACAGAATGTAGAGCCCTGATACTGCAGGTGATGGATGAGTTTCAACTCCATACCTCATTCCGTTGTACAGTTACTGTATTATTTGTGTATTTCGTGTACAAACCATAGAGGGCGTCAAGGTCAATAATTTTGACTTCTATTTGGCCACACTTGACCTCGTGACCCACATTTGACCCCGTGACCCTGCTTGACCTTTGTTTGACCTCGTGACCTCTACTTGACCTCTATTTGACCCCGCTTGACCTCGTGACCCACATTTGACCCCGTGATCCCTGCTTGACCTTTGTTTGTTCTAGTGACCTCTACTTGACCTCTATTTGGCCACACTTGACCTCGTGACCCACATTTGACCCCGTGACCCCTGCTTGACCTTTGTTTGACCTCGTGACCTCTACTTGACCTCTACTTGACCCTTTTGACCTCGTTAGGGTTAGGGTTAGGGTTAGGGTTAGGGTTAGGGTTAGGGTTAAATAAAACAGGGATGGTAGGGTTAGGGTTAGGGTTAGGGTTAGGGTTAGGGTTAGGGTTAGGGTTAGGGTTAGGGTTAGGGTTAGGGTTAGGGTTAGGGTTAGGGTTAGGGTTAGGGTTAGGGTTAAATAAAACAGGGATGGTAGGGTTAGGGTTAGGGTTAGGGTTAGGGTTAGGGTTAGGGTTAGGGTTAGGGTTAGGGTTAGGGTTAGGGTTAGGGTTAGGGTTAGGGTTAGGGTTAGGGTTAAATAAAACAGGGATGGTACTGTTGGAACGCGTTAAAGGTGGTAGGGACTTTTGGAACTGAGGTTAAAGGGCCTTGGGTCTTTTGGAACTGGGCTGTAGCAGGAGTTCTGTTTACTTGATTTTGCTGTAATTTTAATAGAATGTACCTCAGCTAACTGGAGGAGTTTGGTGAAAGTATGAAACGAATCGGACGCAGGGGCGGAGTTATGCCAATTCTTGTAAAAATTTAAATATGTCAATTTTCAGTTTTGGAACTGGAAGTTGCCATTGTCGATCAGGCCCAGATTTTTACTTCTCAATTGGTTTGACCTCAGCAACAACATACTAAAGGTCAGGTCAATCGGACTTACACTTTTGGAGTTATGCCAATTAAAAGATTTTGTTTTCTCTATTCGTTTGTGCACGTGTACAAACGCTATAGAATTTCGTACTTTGACTTTTTCGGACCTTTTCCCATACCTTTGTACACATGCATTAGCAATGGGATTTTGTACTTTAACATTCTGACGGAAATGCTATACCTTTGTGCACACGCATTAACCCAATGGGAAATTCGGACTCCATACAGAACTTTGTTTTGCTTATAACTTGAGTTGTGAACGTCCGATTGAGCTAATATTTGTACAGAATGTAGAGCCCTGATACTGCAGGTGATGGATGAGTTTCAACTCCATACCTCATTCCGTTGTACAGTTACGGTATTATTTGTGTATTTCGTGTACAAACCATAGAGGGCGTCAAGGTCAATAATTTTGACTTCTATTTGGCCACACTTGACCTCGTGACCCACATTTGACCCCGTGACCCTGCTTGACCTTTGTTTGACCTCGTGACCTCTACTTGACCTCTATTTGACCCCACTTGACCTCGTGACCCACATTTGACCCCGTGATCCCTGCTTGACCTTTGTTTGACCTCGTGACCTCTGCCAGCCTCTATTTGACCCCGCTTGACCTCATGACCCACCTTTTACCCAGTGACCCCTGCTTGCCCTTTGTTTGACCTCGTGCCCTCGTCTTGCCATATCCTTGACCCTTTTGACCTCGTTAGGGTTAGGGTTAGGGTTAGGGTTAGGGTTAGGGTTAGGGTTAAATAAAACAGGGATGGTAGGGTTAGGGTTAGGGTTAGGGTTAGGGTTAGGGTTAGGGTTAGGGTTAGGGTTAGGGTTAGGGTTAGGGTTAGGGTTAGGGTTAGGGTTAGGGTTAGGGTTAAAGATAGGGTTAGGGTTAGGGTTAGGGTTAGGGTTAGGGTTAGGGTTAGGGTTAAATAAAACAGTGATGGTACTGTTGGAACGCGTTAAAGGGTGTAGGGACTTTTGGAACTTAGGTTAAAGGGCCTTGGGTCTTTTTGAACTCGGCTGTAGCGGGAGTTATGTTTACTTGATTTTGCTGTAATTTTAATAGAATGTACCTCAGCTAACTGGAGGAGTTTGGTGAAAGTATGAAACGAATCGGACGCAGGGGCGGGTTATGCCAATTCTTGTAAAAATTTAAATATGTCAATTTTCAGTTTTGGAACTGGAAGTTGCCATTGTCCGATCAGGCCCAGATTTTTACTTCTCAATTGGTTTGACCTCAGCAACAACATACTAAAAGGTCAGGTCAATCGGACTTACACTTTTGGGTTATGCCAATTAAAAGATTTTTGTTTTCTCTATTCGTTTGTGCACGTGTACAAACGCTATGAAATTTCGTACTTTGACTTTTTCGGACCTTTTCCCATACCTTTGTACACATGCATTAACCCAATGGGATTTTGTACTTTAACATTCTGACGGAAATGCTATACCTTTGTGCACACGCATTAGCAATGGGAAATTCGGACTCCATACAGAACTTTGTTTTGCTTATAACTTGAGTTGTGAACGTCCGATTGAGCTAATATTTGTACAGAATGTAGAGCCCTGATACTGCAGGTGATGGATGAGTTTCAACTCCATACCTCATTCCGTTGTACAGTTACGGTATTATTTGTGTATTTCGTGTACAAACCATAGGAGCGTCAAGGTCAATAATTTTGACTTCTATTTGGCCACACTTGACCTCGTGACCCACATTTGACCCCGTGACCCTGCTTGACCTTTGTTTGACCTCGTGACCTCTACTTGACCTCTATTTGACCCCCTCGTGACCCACATTTGACCCCGTGATCCCTGCTTGCCCGTTGGTTGACCGCGTGACCTCTACTTGACCTCGACCTCTGGCCTGCTTGACCTTTGTTTGACCTCGTGACCTCTACTTGACCTCTACTTGACCCTTTTGACCTCGTTAGGGTTAGGGTTAGGGTTAGGGTTAGGGTTAGGGTTAGGGTTAAATAAAACATGGATGGTAGGGTTAGGGTTAGGGTTAGGGTTAGGGTTAGGGTTAGGGTTAGGGTTAGGGTTAGGGTTAGGGTTAGGGTTAGGGTTAGGGTTAGGGTTAGGGTTAGGGTTAAATAAAACAGGGATGGTAGGGTTAGGGTTAGGGTTAGGGTTAGGGTTAGGGTTAGGGTTAGGGTTAGGGTTAGGGTTAGGGTTAGGGTTAGGGTTAGGGTTAGGGTTAGGGTTAGGGTTAAATAAAACTGTAATGTTAAAGTTAGAAAGCGTTAAAGGGTGAAGGGACTTTTGGAACTGAGGTTAAAGGGCCTTGGGTCTTTTGGAACTGGGCTGTAGCGGGAGTTCTGTTTACTTGATTTTGCTGTAATTTTAATAGAATGTACCTCAGCTAACTGGAGGAGTTTGGTGAAAGTATGAAACGAATCGGACGCAGGGGGGCGGAGTTATGCCAATTCTTGTAAAAATTTAAATATGTCAATTTTCAGTTTTGGAACTGGAAGTTGCCATTGTCCGATCGGGCCCAGATTTTTACTTCTCAATTGGTTTGACCTCAGCAACAACATACTAAAGGTCAGGTCAATCGGACTTACACTTTTGGAGTTATGCCAATTAAAAGATTTTGTTTTCTCTATTCGTTTGTGCACGTGTACAAACGCTATGAATTTCGTACTTTGACTTTTTCGGACCTTTTCCCATACCTTTGTACACATGCATTAACCCAATGGGATTTTTGTACTTTAACATTCTGACGGAAATGCTATACCTTTGTGCACACGCATTAACCCAATGGGAAATTCGGACTCCATACAGAACTTTGTTTTGCTTATAACTTGAGTTGTGAACGTCGATTGAGCTAATATTTGTACAGAATGTAGAGCCCTGATACTGCAGGTGATGGATGAGTTTCAACTCCATACCTCATTCCGTTGTACAGTTACGGTATTATTTGTGTATTTCGTGTACAAACCATAGAGGGCGTCAAGGTCAATAATTTTGACTTCTATTTGGCCACACTTGACCTCGTGACCCACATTTGACCCCTGACCCTGCTTGACCTTTGTTTGACCTCGTGACCTCTACTTGACCTCTATTTGACCCCACTTGACCTCGTGACCCACATTTGACCCCGTGATCCCTGCTTGACCTTTGTTTGACCTCGTGACCTCTACTTGACCTCTATTTGACCCCACTTGACCTCGTGACCCACATTTGACCCCGTGACCCCTGCTTGACCTTTGTTTGACCTCGTGACCTCTACTTGACCTCTACTTGACCCTTTTGACCTCGTTAGGGTTAGGGTTAGGGTTAGGGTTAGGAGTTAGGGTTAGGGTTAGGGTTAAATAAAACAGGGATGGTAGGGTTAGGGTTAGGGTTAGGGTTAGGGTTAGGGTTAGGGTTAGGGTTAGGGTTAGGGTTAGGGGTTAGGGTTAGGGTTAGGGTTAGGGTTAGGGTTAGGGTTAAATAAAACAGGGATGGTAGGGTTAGGGTTAGGGTTAGGGTTAGGGTTAGGGTTAGGGTTAGGGTTAGGGTTAGGGTTAGGGTTAGGGTTAGGGTTAGGGTTAGGGTTAGGGTTAGGGTTAAATAAAACAGGGATGGTACTGTTGGAACGCGTTAAATTGGGTAGGGACTTTTGGAACTGAGGTTAAAGGGCCTTGGGTCTTTTGGAACTGGGCTGTAGCGGGAGTTCTGTTTACTTGATTTTGCTGTAATTTTAATAGAATGTACCTCAGCTAACTGGAGGAGTTTGGTGAAAGTATGAAACGAATCGGACGCAGGGGGGCGGAGTTATGCCAATTCTTGTAAAAATTTAAATATGTCAATTTTCAGTTTTGGAACTGGAAGTTGCCATTGTCCGATCAGGCCCAGATTTTTACTTCTCAATTGGTTTGACCTCAGCAACAACATACTAAAGGTCAGGTCAATCGGACTTACACTTTTGGAGTTATGCCAATTAAAGATTTTTGTTTTCTCTATTCGTTTGTGCACGTGTACAAACGCTATGAATTTCGTACTTTGACTTTTCGGACCTTTTCCCATACCTTTGTACACATGCATTAACCCAATGGGATTTTTGTACTTTAACATTCTGACGGAAATGCTATACCTTTGTGCACACGCATTAACAATGGGAAATTCGGACTCCATACAGAACTTTGTTTTGCTTATAACTTGAGTTGTGAACGTCCGATTGAGCTAATATTTGTACAGAATGTAGAGCCCTGATACTGCAGGTGATGGATGAGTTTCAACTCCATACCTCATTCCGTTGTACAGTTACGGTATTATTTGTGTATTTCGTGTACAAACCATAGAGGGCGTCAAGGTCAATAATTTTGACTTCTATTTGGCCACACTTGACCTCGTGACCCACATTTGACCCCGTGACCCTGCTTGACCTTTGTTTGACCTCGTGACCTCTAGTTGACCTCTATTTGCCCCCACTTGACCTCGTGACCCACATTTGACCCCGTGATCCCTGCTTGACCTTTGTTTGACCTCGTGACCTCTACTTGACCTCTATTTGCCCCCACTTGACCTCGTGACCCACATTTGACCCCGTGACCCCTGCTTGACCTTTGTTTGACCTCGTGACCTCTACTTGACCTCTACTTGACCCTTTTGACCTCGTTAGGGTTAGGGTTAGGGTTAGGGTTAGGGTTAGGGTTAGGGTTAAATAAAACAGGGATGGTAGGGTTAGGGTTAGGGTTAGGGTTAGGGTTAGGGTTAGGGTTAGGGTTAGGGTTAGGGTTAGGGTTAGGGTTAGGGTTAGGGTTAGGGTTAGGGTTAGGGTTAGGGTTAAATAAAACAGGGATGGTAGGGTTAGGGTTAGGGTTAGGGTTAGGGTTAGGGTTAGGGTTAGGGTTAGGGTTAGGGTTAGGGTTAGGGTTAGGGTTAGGGTTAGGGTTAGGGTTAGGGTTAAATAAAACAGGGATGGTACTGTTGGAACGCGTTAAAGGGGTAAGGTAATTTTGGAACTGAGGTTAAAGAGGCCTTGGGTCTTTTGGAACTGGGCTGTAGCAGGAGTTCTGTTTACTTTAATTTGCTGTAATTATAATATAATGTACCTCATCTAACTGTATGATTTTGGTCAAAGTATGAAACGAATCGGACGCAGGGGCTCGGATTTATGCCAATTATTGTAAAAAAATAAATATGTCAATTTTCAGTTTTGGAACTGGAAGTTGCCATTGTCGATCGGGCCCAGATTTTTACTTCTCAATTGGTTTGACCTCAGCAACAACATACTAAAGGTCAGGTCAATCGGACTTACACTTTTGGAGTTATGCCAATTAAAGATTTTTGTTTTCTCTATTCGTTTGTGCACGTGTACAAACGCTATGAGATTTCGTACTTTGACTTTTTCGGACCTTTTCCCATACCTTTGTACACATGCATTAACCCAATGGGATTTTGTACTTTAACATTCTGACAAATGCTATACCTTTGTGCACGCATTAGCAATGGGAAATTCGGACTCCATACAGAACTTTGTTTTGCTTATAACTTGAGTTGTGAACGTCCGATTGAGCTAATATTTGTACAGAATGTAGAGCCCTGATACTGCAGGTGATGGATGAGTTTCAACTCCATACCTCATTCCGTTGTACAGTTACGGTATTATTTGTGTATTTCGTGTACAAACCATAGAGGGCGTCAAGGTCAATAATTTTGACTTCTATTTGGCCACACTTGACCTCGTGACCCATTTGACCCCGTGACCCTGCTTGACCTTTGTTTGACCTCGTGACCTCTACTTGACCTCTATTTGACCCCACTTGACCTCGTGACCCACATTTGACCCCGTGATCCCTGCTTGACCTTTGTTTGACCTCGTGACCTCTACTTGACCTCTATTTGACCCCACTTGACCTCGTGACCCACATTTGACCCCGTGACCCCTGCTTGACCTTTGTTTGACCTCGTGACCTCTACTTGACCTCTACTTGACCCTTTTGACCTCGTTAGGGTTAGGGTTAGGGTTAGGGTTAGGGTTAGGGTTAGGGTTAAATAAAACAGGGATGGTAGGGTTAGGGTTAGGGTTAGGGTTAGGGTTAGGGTTAGGGTTAGGGTTAGGGTTAGGGTTAGGGTTAGGGTTAGGGTTAGGGTTAAATAAAACAGGGATGGTAGGGTTAGGGTTAGGGTTAGGGTTAGGGTTAGGGTTAGGGTTAGGGTTAGGGTTAGGGTTAGGGTTAGGGTTAGGGTTAGGGTTAGGGTTAGGGTTAGGGTTAAATAAAACAGGGATGGTACTGTTGGAACGCGTTAAAGGGGGTAGGGACTTTTGGAACTGAGGTTAAAGGGCCTTGGGTCTTTTGGAACTGGGCTGTAGCGGGAGTTCTGTTTACTTGATTTTGCTGTAATTTTAATAGAATGTACCTCAGCTAACTGGAGGAGTTTGGTGAAAGTATGAAACGAATCGGACGCAGGGGGGCAGGTTATGCCAATTCTTGTAAAAATTTAAATATGTCAATTTTCAGTTTTGGAACTGAAGTTGCCATTGTCGATCAGGCCCAGATTTTTACTTCTCAATTGGTTTGACCTCAGCAACAACATACTAAAGGTCAGGTCAATCGGACTTACACTTTGGAGTTATGCCAATTAAAGATTTTGTTTTCTCTATTCGTTTGTGCACGTGTACAAACGCTATAGATTTCGTACTTTGACTTTTCGGACCTTTTCCCATACCTTTGTACACATGCATTAGCAATGGGATTTTTGTACTTTAACATTCTGACGGAAATGCTATACCTTTGTGCACACGCATTAACAATGGGAAATTCGGACTCCATACAGAACTTTGTTTTGCTTATAACTTGAGTTGTGAACGTCCGATTGAGCTAATATTTGTACAGAATGTAGAGCCCTGATACTGCAGGTGATGGATGAGTTTCAACTCCATACCTCATTCCGTTGTACAGTTACGGTATTATTTGTGTATTTCGTGTACAAACCATAGAGGGCGTCAAGGTCAATAATTTTGACTTCTATTTGGCCACACTTGACCTCGTGACCCACATTTGACCCCGTGACCCTGCTTGACCTTTGTTTGACCTCGTGACCTCTACTTGACCTCTATTTGACCCCACTTGACCTCGTGACCCACATTTGACCCCGTGATCCCTGCTTGACCTTTGTTTGACCTCGTGACCTCTACTTGACCTCTATTTGACCCCACTTGACCTCGTGACCCACATTTGCACCCGTGACCCCTGCTTGACCTTTGTTTGACCTCGTGACCTCTACTTGACCTCTACTTGACCCTTTTGACCTCGTTAGGGTTAGGGTTAGGGTTAGGGTTAGGGTTAGGGTTAGGGTTAAATAAAACAGGGATGGTAGGGTTAGGGTTAGGGGTTAGGGTTAGGGTTAGGGTTAGGGTTAGGGTTAGGGTTAGGGTTAGGGTTAGGGTTAGGGTTAGGGTTAGGGTTAGGGTTAGGGTTAGGGTTAAATAAAACAGGGATGGTAGGGTTAGGGTTAGGGTTAGGGTTAGGGTTAGGGTTAGGGTTAGGGTTAGGGTTAGGGTTAGGGTTAGGGTTAGGAGTTGGGGTTAGGGTTAAATAAAACAGGGATGGTACTGTTGGAACGCGTTAAAGGGGTAGGGACTTTTGGAACTGAGGTTAAAGGCCTTGGGTCTTTTGGAACTGGGCTGTAGCAGGAGTTCTGTTTACTTGATTTTGCTGTAATTTTAATAGAATGTACCTCAGCTAACTGGAGGAGTTTGGTGAAAGTATGAAACGAATCGGACGCAGGGGGCGGAGTTATGCCAATTCTTGTAAAAATTTAAATATGTCAATTTTCAGTTTTGGAACTGGAAGTTGCCATTGTCCGATCAGGCCCAGATTTTTACTTCTCAATTGGTTTGACCTCAGCAACAACATACTAAAGGTCAGGTCAATCGGACTTAAACTTTTGGAGTTATGCCAATTAAATGATTTTTGTTTTCTCTATTCGTTTGTGCACGTGTACAAACGCTATATGGATTTCGTACTTTGACTTTTTCTGAACTTTTAACATAAATTTGTAAACATGCATTAACCCAATTGGATTTTTGTACTTTAACATTCTGACGGAAATGCTATACCTTTGTGCACGCATTAACCCAATGGGAAATTCGGACTCCATACAGAACTTTGTTTTGCTTATAGCTTGAGTTGTGAACGTCCGATTGAGCTAATATTTGTACAGAATGTAGAGCCCTGATACTGCAGGTGATGGATGAGTTTCAACTCCATACCTCATTCCGTTGTACAGTTACGGTATTATTTGTGTATTTCGTGTACAAACCATAGAGGGCGTCAAGGTCAATAATTTTGACTTCTATTTGGCCACATTTTACATCTTTACCAAAATTTTACCCGTTGACCCTGCTTGACCTTTGTTTGACCTCGTGACCTCTACTTGACCTCTGGCCCCATGACCTCGTGACCCACATTTGTCCCCGTGTTCCCTGCTTGACCTTTGTTTGACCTCGTGACCTCTACTTGACCTCTATTTGTCCCCACTTGACCTCGTGACCCACATTTGACCCCGTGACCCCTGCTTGACCTTTGTTTGACCTCGTGACCTCTACTTGACCTCTACTTGACCCTTTTGACCTCGTTAGGGTTAGGGTTAGGGTTAGGGTTAGGGTTAGGGTTAGGGTTAAATAAAACAGGGATGGTAGGGTTAGGGTTAGGGTTAGGGTTAGGGTTAGGGTTAGGGTTAGGGTTAGGTGTAGGGTTAGGGTTAGGTTTAGGGTTGAGGTTAGGGTTAGGGTTAGGGTTAAATAAAACAGGGATGGTAGGGTTAGGGTTAGGGTTAGGGTTAGGGTTAGGGTTAGGGTTAGGGTTAGGGTTAGGGTTAGGGTTAGGGTTAGGGTTAGGGTTAGGGTTAGGGTTAGGGTTAAATAAAACAGGGATGGTACTGTTGGAACGCGTTAAAGGGGTTAGGGACTTTTGGAACTGAGGTTAAAGGGCCTTGGGTCTTTTGGCACTGGGCTGTGCAGGAGTTCTGTTTACTTGATTTTGCTGTAATTTTAATAGAATGTACCTCAGCTAACTGGAGGAGTTTGGTGAAAGTATGAAACGAATCGGACGCAGGGGCGGAGTTATGCCAATTCTTGTAAAAATTTAAATATGTCAATTTTCAGTTTTGGAACTGGAAGTTGCCATTGTCGATCAGGCCCAGATTTTTACTTCTCAATTGGTTTGACCTCAGCAACAACATACTAAAGGTCAGGTCAATCGGACTTACACTTTTGGAGTTATGCCAATTAAAAGATTTTTGTTTTCTCTATTCGTTTGTGCACGTGTACAAACGCTATAGATTTCGTACTTTGACTTTTTCGGACCTTTTCCCATACCTTTGTACACATGCATTAACTTAATGGGATTTTGTACTTTAACATTCTGACGGAAATGCTATACCTTTGTGCACACGCATTAGCAATGGAAATTCGGACTCCATACAGAACTTTGTTTTGCTTATAACTTGAGTTGTGAACGTCCGATTGAGCTAATATTTGTACAGAATGTAGAGCCCTGATACTGCAGGTGATGGATGAGTTTCAACTCCATACCTCATTCCGTTGTACAGTTACGGTATTATTTGTGTATTTCGTGTACAAACCATAGAGGGCGTCAAGGTCAATAATTTTGACTTCTATTTGGCCACACTTGACCTCGTGACCCACATTTGACCCCGTGACCCTGCTTGACCTTTGTTTGACCTCGTGACCTCTACTTGACCTCTATTTGACCCCACTTGACCTCGTGACCCACATTTGACCCCGTGATCCCTGCTTGACCTTTGTTTGACCTCGCCACTATTTGACCCCACTTGACCTCGTGACCCACATTTGACCCCGTGACCCCTGCTTGACCTTTGTTTGACCTCGTGACCTCTACTTGACCTCTACTTGACCCTTTTGACCTCGTTAGGGTTGAGTTAGGGTTAGGGTTAGGGTTAGGGTTAGGAGTTAGGGTTAGGGTTAAATAAAACAGGGATGGTAGGGTTAGGGTTAGGGTTAGGGTTAGGGTTAGGGTTAGGGTTAGGGTTAGGGTTAGGGTTAGGGTTAGGAGTTAGGGTTAGGGTTAGGGTTAGGGTTAAATAAAAGAGGGATGGTACTGTTGGAACGCGTTAAAGGGGGTAGGGACTTTTGGAACTGAGGTTAAAGGGCCTTGGGTCTTTTGGAACTGGGCTGTATGGGAGTTCTGTTTACTTGATTTTGCTGTAATTTTAATAGAATGTACCTCAGCTAACTGGAGGAGTTTGGTGAAAGTATGAAACGAATCGGACGCAGGGGCGGAGTTATGCCAATTCTTGTAAAAATTTAAATATGTCAATTTTCAGTTTTGGAACTGGAAGTTGCCATTGTCCGATCAGGCCCAGATTTTTACTTCTCAATTGGTTTGACCTCAGCAACAACATACTAAAGGTCAGGTCAATCGGACTTACACTTTTGGAGTTATGCCAATTAAAAGATTTTGTTTTCTCTATTCGTTTGTGCACGTGTACAAACGCTATGAAATTTCGTACTTTGACTTTTCGGACCTTTTCCCATACCTTTGTACACATGCATTAACCCAATGGGATTTTGTACTTTAACATTCTGACGGAAATGCTATACCTTTGTGCACACGCATTAACCCAATGGGAAATTCGGACTCCATACAGAACTTTGTTTTGCTTATAGCTTGAGTTGTGAACGTCCGATTGAGCTAATATTTGTACAGAATGTAGAGCCCTGATACTGCAGGTGATGGATGAGTTTCAACTCCATACCTCATTCCGTTGTACAGTTACGGTATTATTTGTGTATTTCGTGTACAAACCATAGAGGGCGTCAAGGTCAATAATTTTGACTTCTATTTGGCCACACTTGACCTCGTGACCCACATTTGACCCCGTGACCCTGCTTGACCTTTGTTTGACCTCGTGACCTCTGCTTGACCTCTATTTGGCCCCATGACCTCGTGACCCACATTTGACCCCGTGATCCTGCTTGACCTTTGTTTGACCTCGTGACCTCTGCTTGACCTCTATTTGACCCACGACCTCGTGACCCACATTTGACCCCGTGACCCCTGCTTGACCTTTGTTTGACCTCGTGACATCTTCTTGACCTCTACTTGACCCTTTTGACCTCGTTAGGGTTAGGGTTAGGGTTAGGGTTAGGGTTAGGGTTAAATAAAACAGGGTTAGTGTTAGGGTTAGGGTTAGGGTTAGGGTTAGGGTTAGGGTTAGGGTTAGGGTTAGGGTTAGGGTTAGGGTTAGGGTTAGGGTTAGGGTTAGGGTTAGGGTTAAATAAAACAGGGATGGTAGGGTTAGGGTTAGGGTTAGGGTTAGGGTTAGGGTTAGGGTTAGGGTTAGGGTTAGGGTTAGGGTTAGGGTTAGGGTTAGGGTTAGGGTTAGGGTTAGGGTTAAATAAAACAGGGATGGTACTGTTGGAACGCGTTAAAGGGGGTAGGGACTTTTGGAACTGAGGTTAAAGGGCCTTGGGTCTTTTGGAACTGGGCTGTAGCTGGAGTTCTGTTTACTTGATTTTGCTGTAATTTTAATAGAATGTACCTCAGCTAACTGGAGGAGTTTGGTGAAAGTATGAAACGAATCGGACGCAGGGGGGCGGAGTTATGCCAATTCTTGTAAAAATTTAAATATGTCAATTTTCAGTTTTGGAACTGGAAGTTGCCATTGTCCGATCAGGCCCAGATTTTTACTTCTCAATTGGTTTGACCTCAGCAACAACATACTAAAGGTCAGGTCAATCGGACTTACACTTTTGGAGTTATGCCAATTAAAAGATTTTGTTTTCTCTATTCGTTTGTGCACGTGTACAAACGCTATAAATTTCGTACTTTGACTTTTCGGACCTTTTCCCATACCTTTGTACACATGCATTAGCCCAATGGGATTTTGTACTTTAACATTCTGACGGAAATGCTATACCTTTGTGCACGCATTAACCCAATGGGAAATTCGGACTCCATACAGAACTTTGTTTTGCTTATAACTTGAGTTGTGAACGTCCGATTGAGCTAATATTAGTACAGAATGTAGAGACATGATACTGCAGGTGATGGATGAGTTTCAACTCCATACCTCATTCCGTTGTACAGTTACTGTATTATTTGTGTATTTCGTGTACAAACCATAGAGGGCGTCAAGGTCAATAATTTTGACTTCTATTTGGCCACACTTGACCTCGTGACCCACATTTGACCCCGTGACCCTGCTTGACCTTTGTTTGACCTCGTGACCTCTACTTGACCTCTATTTGACCCCACTTGACCTCGTGACCCACATTTGACCCCGTGATCCCTGCTTGACCTTTGTTTGACCTCGTGACCTCTACTTGACCTCTATTTGACCCCACTTGACCTCATGACCCACATTTGACCCCGTGACCCCTGCTTGACCTTTGTTTGACCTCGTGACCTCTACTTGACCTCTACTTGACCCTTTTGACCTCGTTAGGGTTAGGGTTAGGGTTAGGGTTAGGGTTAGGGTTAGGGTTAGGGTTAAATAAAACAGGGATGGTAGGGTTAGGGTTAGGGTTAGGGTTAGGGTTAGGGTTAGGGTTAGGGTTAGGGTTAGGGTTAGGGTTAGGGTTAGGGTTAGGGTTAGGGTTAGGGTTAGGGTTAGGGTTAGGGTTAAATAAAACAGGGATGGTAGGGTTAGGGTTAGGGTTAGGGTTAGGGTTAGGGTTAGGGTTAGGGTTAGGGTTAGGGTTAGGGTTAGGGTTAGGGTTAGGGTTAGGGTTAGGGTTAGGGTTAGGGTTAAATAAAACAGGGATGGTACTGTTGGAACGCGTTAAAGGGGGTAGGGACTTTTGGAACTGAGGTTAAAGGTAATTGGGTCTTTTGGAACTGGGCTGTAGCGGGAGTTCTGTTTACTTGATTTTGCTGTAATTTTAATAGAATGTACCTCAGCTAACTGGAGGAGTTTGGTGAAAGTATGAAACAAATCGGACGCAGGGGGGCGGAGTTATGCCAATTCTTGTAAAAATTTAAATATGTCAATTTTCAGTTTTGGAACTGGAAGTTGCCATTGTCCGATCGGGCCCAGATTTTTACTTCTCAATTGGTTTGACCTCAGCAACAACATACTAAAGGTCAGGTCAATCGGACTTACACTTTTGGAGTTATGCCAATTTAAAGATTTTTGTTTTCTCTATTCGTTTGTGCACGTGTACAAACGCTATGGGAATTTCGTACTTTGACTTTTCGGACCTTTTCCCATACCTTTGTACACATGCATTAACTTAATGGGATTTTTGTACTTTAACATTCTGACGGAAATGCTATACCTTTGTGCACACGCATTAACCCAATGGGAAATTCGGACTCCATACAGAACTTTGTTTTGCTTATAACTTGAGTTGTGAACGTCCGATTGAGCTAATATTTGTACAGAATGTAGAGCCCTGATACTGCAGGTGATGGATGAGTTTCAACTCCATACCTCATTCCGTTGTACAGTTACTGTATTATTTGTGTTTTTCGTTTAAAAACCTTTGTGGGCGTCATGGTCAATAATTTTTACTTATATTTGGCCAAACTTGACATCTTTACCCACATTTGACCCCGTGACCCTGCTTGACCTTTGTTTGACCTCGTGACCTCTACTTGACCTCTATTTGACCCCACTTGACCTCGTGACCCACATTTGACCCCGTGATCCCTGCTTGACCTTTGTTTGACCTCGTGACCTCTACTTGACCTCTATTTGACCCCACTTGACCTCGTGACCCACATTTGACCCCGTGACCCCTGCTTGACCTTTGTTTGACCTCGTGACCTCTACTTGACCTCTACTTGACCCTTTTGACCTCGTTAGGGTTAGGGTTAGGGTTAGGGTTAGGGTTAGGGTTAGGGTTAGGGTTAGGGTTAAATAAAACAGGGATGGTAGGGTTAGGGTTAGGGTTTGGGTTAGGGTTAGGGTTATAGTTAGGGTTAGGGTTAGGGTTAGGGTTAGGGTTAGGGTTAGGGTTAGGGTTAGGGTTAGGGTTAGGGTTAGGGTTAGGGTTAGGGTTAAATAAAACAGGGATGGTAGGGTTAGGGTTAGGGTTAGGGTTAGGGTTAGGGTTAGGGTTAGGGTTAGGGTTAGGGTTAGGGTTAGGGTTAGGGTTAGGGTTAGGGTTAGGGTTAGGGTTAAATAAAACAGGGATGGTACTGTTGGAACGCGTTAAAGGGGTAAGGGAATTTTTGAACTGAGGTTAATGGTAAGTGGGACTTTTGGAAATGGGCTTAAGCTGGAGTTCTGTTTACTTGATATTGATGTAATTTTAATAGAATGTACCTCAGCTAACTGGAGGAGTTTGGTGAAAGTATGAAACGAATCGGACGCAGGGGGCAGAGTTATGCCAATTCTTGTAAAAATTTAAATATGTCAATTTTCAGTTTTGGAACTGGAAGTTGCCATTGTCCGATCGGGCCCAGATTTTTACTTCTCAATTGGTTTGACCTCAGCAACAACATACTAAAGGTCAGGTCAATCGGACTTACACTTTTGGAGTTATGCCAATTAAAAGATTTTTGTTTTCTCTATTCGTTTGTGCACGTGTACAAACGCTGTAAATTTCGTACTTTGACTTTTTCGGACCTTTTCCCATACCTTTGTACACATGCATTAACCCAATGGGATTTTTGTACTTTAACATTCTGACAAATGCTATACCTTTGTGCACACGCATTAGCAATGGGAAATTCGGACTCCATACAGAACTTTGTTTTGCTTATAACTTGAGTTGTGAACGTCGATTGAGCTAATATTTGTACAGAATGTAGAGCCCTGATACTGCAGGTGATGGATGAGTTTCAACTCCATACCTCATTCCGTTGTACAGTTACGGTATTATTTGTGTATTTAGTGTTCAATCCATATTTTGCGTCAAGGTCAATAATTTTGACTTCTATTTGGCCACACTTGACCTCGTGACCCACATTTGACCCCGTGACCCTGCTTGACCTTTGTTTGACCTCGTGACCTCTACTTGACCTCTATTTGACCCCACTTGACCTCGTGACCCACATTTGACCCCGTGATCCCTGCTTGACCTTTGTTTGACCTCGTGACCTCTGCTTGACCTCTCTTTGACCCCACTTTACCTCTTGACCCACATTTGACCCCTTTACCCTGCTTGACCTTTGTTTGACCTCGTGACCTCTACTTGACCTCTACTTGACCCTTTTGACCTCGTTAGGGTTAGGGTTAGGGTTAGGGTTAGGGTTAGGGTTAGGGTTAAATAAAACAGGGATGGTAGGGTTAGGGTTAGGGTTAGGGTTAGGGTTAGGGTTAGGGTTAGGGTTAGGGTTAGGGTTAGGGTTAGGGTTAGGGTTAGGGTTAGGGTTAAATAAAACAGGGATGGTAGGGTTAGGGTTAGGGTTAGGGTTAGGGTTAGGGTTAGGGTTAGGGTTAGGGTTAGGGTTAGGGTTAGGGTTAGGGTTAGGGTTAGGGTTAGGGTTAGGGTTAAATAAAACAGGGATGGTACTGTTGGAACGCGTTAAAGGGGGTAGGGACTTTTGGAACTGAGGTTAAAGGGCCTTGGGTCTTTTGGAACTGGGCTGTAGCGGGAGTTCTGTTTACTTGATTTTGCTGTAATTTTAATAGAATGTACCTCAGCTAACTGGAGGAGTTTGGTGAAAGTATGAAACGAATCCGGACGCAGGGGCGGAGTTATGCCAATTCTTGTAAAAATTTAAATATGTCAATTTTCAGTTTTGGAACTGGAAGTTGCCATTGTCCGATCAGGCCCAGATTTTTACTTCTCAATTGGTTTGACCTCAGCAACAACATACTAAAGGTCAGGTCAATCGGACTTACACTTTTGGAGTTATGCCAATTAAAAGATTTTGTTTTCTCTATTCGTTTGTGCACGTGTACAAACGCTATAGAATTTCGTACTTTGACTTTTTCGGACCTTTTCCCATACCTTTGTACTCATTCATTAAAACAATTGGATTTTTGTACTTTAAGATTCTGACTGAAATGCTATACCTTTGTGCACACGCATTAGCAATGGGAAATTCGGACTCCATACAGAACTTTGTTTTGCTTATAACTTGAGTTGTGAACGTCCGATTGAGCTAATATTTGTACAGAATGTAGAGCCCTGATACTGCAGGTGATGGATGAGTTTCAACTCCATACCTCATTCCGTTGTACAGTTACGGTATTATTTGTGTATTTCGTGTACAAACCATAGAGGGCGTCAAGGTCAATAATTTTGACTTCTATTTGGCCACACTTGACCTCGTGACCCACATTTGACCCCGTGACCCTGCTTGACCTTTGTTTGACCTCGTGACCTCTACTTGACCTCTAATTGACCCCACTTGACCTCGTGACCCACATTTGACCCCGTGATCCCTGCTTGACCTTTGTTTGACCTCGTGACCTCTACTTGACCTCTATTTGCCCCCCCTTGACCTCGTGACCCACATTTGACCCCGTGACCCCTGCTTGACCTTTGTTTGACCTCGTGACCTCTACTTGCCCTCTACTTGACCCTTTTGACCTCGTTAGGGTTAGGGTTAGGGTTAGGGTTAGGGTTAGGGTTAGGGTTAAATAAAACAGGGATGGTAGGGTTAGGGTTAGGGTTAGGGTTAGGGTTAGGGTTAGGGTTAGGGTTAGGGTTAGGGTTAGGGTTAGGGTTAGGGTTAGGGTTAGGGTTAGGGTTAGGGTTAGGGTTAAATAAAACAGGGATGGTAGGGTTAGGGTTAGGGTTAGGGTTAGGGTTAGGGTTAGGGTTAGGGTTAGGGTTAGGGTTAGGGTTAGGGTTAGGGTTAGGGTTAGGGTTAGGGTTAGGGTTAAATAAAACAGGGATGGTACTGTTGGAACGCGTTAAAGGGTAGGGACTTTTGGAACTGAGGTTAAAGGGCCTTGGGTCTTTTGGAACTGGGCTGTAGCGGGAGTTCTGTTTACTTGATTTTGCTGTAATTTTAATAGAATGTACCTCAGCTAACTGGAGGAGTTTGGTGAAAGTATGAAACGAATCGGACGCAGGGGGGCGGAGTTATGCCAATTCTTGTAAAAATTTAAATATGTCAATTTTCAGTTTTGGAACTGGAAGTTGCCATTGTCGATCGGGCCCAGATTTTTACTTCTCAATTGGTTTGACCTCAGCAACAACATACTAAAGGTCAGGTCAATCGGACTTACACTTTTGGAGTTATGCCAATTAAAAGATTTTTGTTTTCTCTATTCGTTTGTGCACGTGTACAAACGCTGTAGAAATTTCGTACTTTGACTTTTCGGACCTTTTCCCATACCTTTGTACATGCATTAACAATGGGATTTTTGTACTTTAACATTCTGACGGAAATGCTATACCTTTGTGCACGCATTAACAATGGGAAATTCGGACTCCATACAGAACTTTGTTTTGCTTATAACAGAGTTGTGAACGTCCGATTGAGCTAATATTTGTACAGAATGTAGAGCCTGATACTGCAGGTGATGGATGAGTTTCAACTCCATACCTCATTCCGTTGTACAGTTACGGTATTATTTGTGTATTTCGTGTACAAACCATAGAGGGCGTCAAGGTCAATAATTTTGACTTCTATTTGGCCACACTTGACCTCGTGACCCACATTTGACCCCGTGACCCTGCTTGACCTTTGTTTGACCTCGTGACCTCTACTTGACCTCTATTTGACCCCACTTGACCTCATGACAAACATTAGACCCCGTGATCCCTGCTTGACCTTTGTTGGCCTCGTGACCTCTACTTGACCTCTCATTTGCCACTCAAACCTCATGACCCACATTTGACCCCGTGACCCCTGCTTGACCTTTGTTTGACCTCGTGACCTCTACTTGACCTCTACTTGACCCTTTTGACCTCGTTAGGGTTAGGGTTAGGGTTAGGGTTAGGGTTAGGGTTAGGGTTAAATAATACTGGGTTTTGGTAGGGTTAGGGTTAGGGTTAGGGTTAGGGTTAGGGTTAGGGTTAGGGTTAGGGTTATGGTTAAATAAAACAGGGATGGTAGGGTTATGGATAGGGTTAGGGTTAGGGTTAGGGTTAGGGTTAGGGTTAGGGTTAGGGTTAGGGTTAGGGTTAGGGTTAGGGTTAGGGTTATGGTTAAATATAAGAGTGATGGTACTGTTGGAACGCGTTATAGTGGGTAGGGACTTTGGAACTGAGGTTAAAGGGCCTTGGGTCTTTTGGAACTGGGCTGTAGCAGGAGTTCTGTTTACTTGATTTTGCTGTAATTTTAATAGAAAGTGGATCAGCTAACTGGAGGAGTTTGGTGAAAGTATGAAACGAATCGGACGCAGGGGCGGAGTTATGCCAATTCTTGTAAAAATTTAAATATGTCAATTTTCAGTTTTGGAACTGGAAGTTGCCATTGTCGATCGGGCCCAGATTTTTACTTCTCAATTGGTTTGACCTCAGCAACAACATACTAAAGGTCAGGTCAATCGGACTTACACTTTTGGAGTTATGCCAATTAAAGATTTTGTTTTCTCTATTCGTTTGTGCACGTGTACAAACGCTATGAATTTCGTACTTTGACTTTTTCGGACCTTTTCCCATACCTTTGTACACATGCATTAGCAATGGGATTTTTGTACTTTAACATTCTGACGGAAATGCTATACCTTTGTGCACACGCATTAACAATGGGAAATTCGGACTCCATACAGAACTTTGTCTTGCTTAGACCTTGAGTTGTGAACGTCCGATTGAGCTAATATTTGTACAGAATGTAGAGCCCTGATACTGCAGGTGATGGATGAGTTTCAACTCCATACCTCATTCCGTTGTACAGTTACGGTATTATTTGTGTATTTCGTGTACAAACCATAGAGGGCGTCAAGGTCAATAATTTTGACTTCTATTTGGCCACACTTGACCTCGTGACCACATTTGACCCCGTGACCCTGCTTGACCTTTGTTTGACCTCGTGACCTCTACTTGACCTCTATTTGACCCCACTTGACCTCGTGACCCACATTTGACCCCGTGATCCCTGCTTGACCTTTGTTTGACCTCGTGACCTCTACTTGACCTCTATTTGGCCCCTCTTGACCTCGTGACCCACATTTGACCCCGTGACCCCTGCTTGACCTTTGTTTGACCTCTTGACCTCTATTTGACCTCTACTTGGCCCTTTTGACCTCGTTCGGGTTAGGGTTAGGGTTTGGGTTAGGGTTAGGGTTAGGGTTAAATAAAACAGGGATGGTAGGGTTAGGGTTAGGGTTAGGGTTAGGGGTTAGGGTTAGGGTTAGGGTTAGGGTTAGGGTTAGGGTTAGGGTTAGGGTTAGGGTTAGGGTTAGGGTTAGGGTTAGGGTTAAATAAAACAGGGATGGTAGGGTTAGGGTTAGGGTTAGGGTTAGGGTTAGGGTTAGGGTTAGGGTTAGGGTTAGGGTTAGGGTTAGGGTTAGGGTTAGGGTTAGGGTTAGGGTTAGGGTTAGGGTTAAATAAAACAGGGATGGTACTGTTGGAACGCGTTAAAGTGGGTAGGTACTTTTGGAACTGAGTATAAAGGGCCTTGGGTCTTTTGGAACTGGGCTGTAGCGGGAGTTCTGTTTACTTGATTTTGCTGTAATTTTAATAGAATGTACCTCAGCTAACTGGAGGAGTTTGGTGAAAGTATGAAACGAATCGGACGCAGGGGGGCGGAGTTATGCCAATTCTTGTAAAAATTTAAATATGTCAATTTTCAGTTTTGGAACTGGAAGTTGCCATTGTCCGATCGGGCCCAGATTTTACTTCTCAATTGGTTTGACCTCAGCAACAACATACTAAAGGTCAGGTCAATCGGACTTACACTTTTGGAGTTATGCCAATTAAAAGATTTTGTTTTCTCTATTCGTTTGTGCACGTGTACAAACGCTAAAATTTCGTACTTTGACTTTTTCGGACCTTTTCCCATACCTTTGTACACATGCATTAACAATGGGATTTTGTACTTTAACATTCTGACCAAATGCTATACCTTTGTGCACACGCATTAGCAATAGGAAATTCGGACTCCATACAGAACTTTGTTTTGCTTATAACTTGAGTTGTGAACGTCCGATTGAGCTAATATTTGTACAGAATGTAGAGCCCTGATACTGCAGGTGATGGATGAGTTTCAACTCCATACCTCATTCCGTTGTACAGTTACAGTATTATTTGTGTATTTCGTGTACAAACCATAGAGGCGTCAAGGTCAATAATTTTGACTTCTATTGGCCACACTTGACCTCGTGACGCTAATTTGTCCCATTTACCCTGCTTGACCTTTGTTTGAGCCATTGACATCTACTTGAACTATATTTGTCCCCAATTGTACTCGTGTCCCAAATTTGTCCCCGTGTCCCCTGCTTGACCTTTGTTTGACCTCGTGACCTCTACTTGACCTCTACTTGACCCATGGCCTCGTGACCCACATTTGACCCCGTGACCCCTGCTTGACCTTTGTTTGACCTCGTGACCTCTACTTGACCTCTACTTGACCCTTTTGACCTCGTTAGGAGTTAGGGTTAGGGTTAGGAGTTAGGGTTAGGGTTAGGGTTAAATAAAACAGGGATGGTAGGGTTAGGGTTAGGGGTTAGGGTTAGGGTTAGGGTTAGGGTTAGGGTTAGGGTTAGGGTTAGGGTTAGGGTTAGGGTTAGGGTTAGGGTTAGGGTTAGGGTTAGGGTTAAATAAAACAGGGATGGTAGGGTTAGGGTTAGGGTTAGGGTTAGGGTTAGGGTTAGGGTTAGGGTTAGGGTTAGGGTTAGGGTTAGGGGTTAGGGTTAGGGTTAGGGTTAGGGTTAGGGTTAGGGTTAAATAAAACAGGGATGGTACTGTTGGAACGCGTTAAAGGCGGTAGGGACTTTTGGAACTGAGGTTAAAGGGCCTTGGGTCTTTTGGAACTGGGCTGTAGCGGGAGTTTTGTTTACTTGATTTTGCTGTAATTTTAATAGAATGTACCTCAGCTAACTGGAGGAGTTTGGTGAAAGTATGAAACGAATCGGACGCAGGGGAGCGGAGTTATGCCAATTCTTGTAAAAATTTAAATATGTCAATTTTCAGTTTTGGAACTGGAAGTTGCCATTGTCCGATCAGGCCCAGATTTTTACTTCTCAATTGGTTTGACCTCAGCAACAACATACTAAAGGTCAGGTCAATCGGACTTACACTTTTGGAGTTATGCCAATTAAAAGATTTTTGTTTTCTCTATTCGTTTGTGCACGTGTACAAACGCTATGAATTTCGTACTTTGACTTTTTCGGACCTTTTCCCATACCTTTGTACACATGCATTAACCCAATGGGATTTTGTACTTTAACATTCTGACGGAAATGCTATACCTTTGTGCACACGCATTGTAACCCAATGGAAATTCGGACTCCATACAGAACTTTGTTTTGCTTATAACTTGAGTTGTGAACGTCCGATTGAGCTAATATTTGTACAGAATGTAGAGGCCTGATACTGCAGGTGATGGATGAGTTTCAACTCCATACCTCATTCCGTTGTACAGTTGCAGTATTATTTGTGTATTTCGTGTACAAACAATATAGTGCGTCAAGGTCAATAATATTGACTTCTATTTTGCCACACTTTACCTCGTGACCAACATTTGACCCGTGACCCTGCTTGACCTTTGTTTGACCTCATGACCTCTACTTGACCTCTATTGACCCGCCCGACCTCGTGACCCACATTTGACCCCGTGATCCCTGCTTGACCTTTGTTTGACCTCGTGACCTCTACTTGGCCTCTTTTTGACCGCACTTGACCTCGTGACCCACATTTTTACCGTTGAACCCTGCTTGACCTTTTTTTGACCTCGTGACCTCTACTTGACCTCTACTTGACCCTTTTTACCTCGTTAGTGTTAGGGTTAGGGTTAGGAGTTAGGGTTAGGAGTTAGGGTTAGGAATAAAACAGGGATGGTAGGGTTGGGTTAGGGTTAGAGATTGGGGTTAGGGTTAGGGTTAGGGTTAGGGTTAGGGTTAGGAGTTAGGGTTAGGGTTAGGGTTAGGGTTAGGAGTTAGGAGTTAGGGTTAGGGTTAGGGTTAGGGTTAAATAAAACAGGGATGGTAGGGTTAGGGTTAGGGTTAGGGTTAGGGTTAGGGTTAGGGTTAGGGTTAGGGTTAGGGTTAGGGTTAGGGTTAGGGTTAGGGTTAGGGTTAAATAAAACAGGTATGGTACTGTAGGAACGCGTTAAAGGGTGTAGGGACTTTTGGAACTGAGGTTAAAGGGCCTTGGGTCTTTTGGAACTGGGCTGTAGCGGGAGTTCTGTTTACTTGATTTTGCTGTAATTTTAATAGAATGTACCTCAGCTAACTGGAGGAGTTTGGTGAAAGTATGAAACGAATCGGACGCAGGGGGGCGGAGTTATGCCAATTCTTGTAAAAATTTAAATATGTCAATTTTCAGTTTTGGAACTGGAAGTTGCCATTGTCGATCAGGCCCAGATTTTTACTTCTCAATTGGTTTGACCTCAGCAACAACATACTAAAGGTCAGGTCAATCGGACTTACACTTTTGAGTTATGCCAATTAAAGATTTTGTTTTCTCTATTCGTTTGTGCACGTGTACAAACGCTATAGAATTTCGTACTTTGACTTTTCGGACCTTTTCCCATACCTTTGTACACATGCATTAACCCAATGGGATTTTGTACTTTAACATTCTGACGGAAATGCTATACCTTTGTGCACACGCATTAGCAATGGGAAATTCGGACTCCATACAGAACTTTGTTTTGCTTATAACTTGAGTTGTGAACGTCCGATTGAGCTAATATTTGTACAGAATGTAGAGCCTGATACTGCAGGTGATGGATGAGTTTCAACTCCATACCTCATTCCGTTGTAGAGTTACGGTATTATTTGTGTATTTCGTGTACAAACCATAGAGGCGTCAAGGTCAATAATTTTGACTTCTATTTGGCCACACTTGACCTCGTGACCCACATTTGACCCCGTGACCCTGCTTGACCTTTGTTTGACCTCGTGACCTCTACCAGCCTCTATTTGACCCCACTTGACCTCGTGACCCACATTTGACCCCGTGATCCCTGCTTGACCTTTGTTTGACCTCGTGACCTCTACTTGACCTCTATTTGGCCCTTGACCTCGTGACCCACATTTGGCCCGTGACCCTGCTTGACCTTTGTTTGACCTCGTGACCTCTACTTGACCTCTACTTGACCCTTTTGACCTCGTTAGGGTTAGGGTTAGGGTTAGGGTTAGGGTTAGGGTTAGGGTTAAATAAAACAGGGATGGTAGGGATAGGGGTTAGGGTTGAGGTTAGGGTTAGGGTTAGGAGTTAGGGTTAGGAGTTAGGGTTAGGAGTTAGGGTTAGGGTTAGGGTTAGGGTTAGGGTTAGGGTTAAATAAAACAGGGATGACTGGGGTTAGGGTTAGGGTTAGGGTTAGGGTTAGGGTTTGGGTTAGGGTTGGAGTTAGGGTTAGGGTTAGGAGTTAGGGTTAGGGTTAGGAGGTTAGGGTTAGGGTTAAATAATACAGGGATGGTACTGTTGTAACGCGTTAAAGGGGGTAGGGACTTTTGGAACTGAGGTTAAGGGCCTTGGGTCTTTTGGAACTGGGCTGTAGCAGGAGTTCTGTTTACTTGATTTTGCTGTAATTTTAATAGAATGTACCTCAGCTAACTGGAGGAGTTTGGTGAAAGTATGAAACGAATCGGACGCAGGGGGCGGAGTGTATGCCAATTCTTGTAAAAATTTAAATATGTCAATTTTCAGTTTTGGAACTGGAAGTTGCCATTGTCCGATCTGGACCAGATTTTTTACTTCTCAATTGGTTTGACCTCAGCAACAACATACTAAAAGGTCAGGTCAATCGGACTTACACTTTTGGAGTTATGCCAATTAAAAGATTTTGTTTTCTCTATTCGTTTGTGCACGTGTACAAACGCTATAGAATTTCGTACTTTGACTTTTCGGACCTTTTCCCATACCTTTGTACACATGCATTAACAATGGGATTTTGTACTTTAACATTCTGACGTAAATGCTATACCTTTGTGCACACATTAGCAATGGGAAATTCGGACTCCATACAGAACTTTGTTTTGCTTATAACTTGAGTTGTGAACGTCCGATTGAGCTAATATTTGTACAGAATGCTTAGAGCCCTGATACTGCAGGTGATGGATGAGTTTCAACTCCATACCTCATTCAGTTGTACAGTTACTGTATTTTTTGTGTATTTCGTGTTCAATGCTTAGAGGGCGTCATGTTCAATAATTTTGACTTATATTGGCCACACTTGACCTCATGACCCACATTTGACCCGTGACCCTGCTTGACCTTTGTTTGACCTCGTGACCTCTGCTTGACCTCTATTTGACCCGCTTGACCTCATGACCCATTTGACCCCGTGATCCCTGCTTGGCCTTTGTTTGACCTCGTGACCTCTGCCAGCCTCTATTTGGCCCCGCCGGCCTCATGACCCACAATTGTCCCCGGGTCCCCTGCTTGACCTTTGTTTGACCTCGTGACCTCTACTTGACCTCTACTTGACCCTTTTGACCTCGTTAGGAGTTAGGGTTAGGGTTAGGGTTAGGAGTTAGGGTTAGGGTTAAAATAAACAGGGATGGTAGGGTTAGGGTTAGGAGTTAGGAGTTAGGGTTAGGGTTAGGGTTAGGAGTTAGGGTTGGGAGTTAGGGTTAGGGTTAGGGTTAGGGTTAGGGTTAGGGTTAGGGTTAGGGTTAAATAAAACAGGGATGGTAGGGTTAGGGTTAGGGTTAGGGTTAGGGTTAGGGTTAGGGGTTAGGGTTAGGGTTAGGGTTAGGGTTAGGGTTAGGGTTAGGGTTAGGGTTAGGGTTAGGGTTAGGGTTAGGGTTAAATAAAACAGGGATGGTACTGTTTGAACGCGTTAGGGTTAGGGTTAGGGTTAGGGTTAGGGTTAGGGTTAGGGTTAGGGTTAGGGTTAGGGTTAGGGTTAGGGTTAGGGTTAGGGTTGGAATTTAGGGTTAGGGTTGAAGGTTAGGGGTTAGGGTTAGGAGTTGGGTTAGGGTTAGGGTTAGGGGTTAGGGTTAGGAGTTGGGGTTAGGGTTAGGGTTAGGGTTAGGGTTAGGGTGGGGTTAGGGTTAGGGGTTAGGGGTTAGGGTTAGGGTTAGGGTTAGGAGGTTGGGGTTAGGGTTAGGGTTAGGGTTAGGGTTAGGAGTGGGGTTGGGGTTAGGGTTAGGGGTTCAGGGTTAGGGTTAGGGTTAGGGTTAGGGTTAGGGTTAGGGGTGGTGTTAGGGTTGTGGTTGGGGGTTAGGGTTAGGGGTTAGGGTTAGGGTTGGGGTTGGGGTTAGGGTTAGGGTTAATAGGGTTAGGGTTGGGGTTAGGGTTAGAGTTAGGGTTCGGGTTCGGGATAGGGTTAGGTTTAGGGTTAGGGTTAGGGTTAGGGTTAGGGTGAGGTTGAGGGTTAGGGTTAGGGTTAGGGTTAGGGTTAGGGTTAGGGTTAGGGTTAGGGTTAGGGTTAGGGTTAGGGTTAGGGTTAGGGTTAGGGTTAGGGTTAGGGGTTAGGGTTAGGGTTAGGGTTAGGGTTGTTAGGGTTTAGGGT
>JAJGQC010000083.1:10000-15000 GCA_021014325.1 Plazaster borealis | reverse complement strand
TTAGGGTTAGGGGTTCAGGTTAGGGTTAGGAGTTAGGGTTAGGGTTAGGGTTAGGAGTTAGGGTTGGGGTTAGGGTTGAGGTTAGGGTTAGGAGTTAGGAGTTAAGGTTAGGGGTTAGGAGTTGGTGAGGTTAGGGTTAGGGTTAGGGTTAGGTTAGGAGTTAGGTTAGGGTTAGGTTGGGGTTGGGGTTAGGGTTGGGGTTGGGTTGGGGTTAGGGTTGGAGGTTGAGGTTAGGGTTAGGGTTAGGTTGGGGTTGGGGGGAGGGTTGGGGTTTGGGTTTGGGGGTTGGGGTTAGGGTTAGGGTTAGGGTTAGGGTTGGGGTTAGGGTTGAGGTTGAGGTTAGGGTTAGGGTTGGGGTTAGGGTTAGGGTTAGGGTTAGGGTTGGGGTTAGGGTTAGGGTTATGGTTAGGGTTAGGGTTAGGGTTGAGGTTAGAGGTTAGGGTTAGGGTTAGGGTTAGGGTTAGGGTTAGGGTTAGGGTTGGGGTTGGGGTTAGGGTTGGGGTTAGGAGTTGGGTTGAGGTTGGGTTAGGGTTAGGAGTTGGGGTTGGGGTTAGGGTTGAGGTTGGGGTTAGGGTTAGGGGTTAGGGTTGGGGTTTGGGTTAGGGTTCGGGTTAGGGGTTAGGGTTCGGGTTAGGGTTAGGGTTAGGGTTAGGGTTAGGGTTTAGGGTTAGGGTTAGGGTTAGGGTTGGGGTTGAGGTTGGGGTTGGGGTTAGGTTGGGGTTAGGGTTAGGGTTTAGGGGTTAGGGTTAGGGTTAGGGTTAGGGTTAGGGTTGGGGTTAGGGTTGGGGTTAGGGTTAGGGTTAGGGTTAGGGTTAGGGTTAGGGTTAGGGTTAGAGGTTAGGGTTAGGGTTAGGTTGGGTTAGGGTTGGGGTTGAGGTTAGGGTTGAGGTTAGGGTTGGGGTTGGGGTTAGGGTTGGGGTTGAGGTTAGGGTTAAGGTTAGGTTGGGAATTAGGGTTAGAGGTTAGGAGTTGAGGTTGGGGTTAGGGTTGAGGTTAGGGTTGGGGTTAGGGTTGGGGTTAGGGTTGGGGTTAGGGTTAGGGTTGGGGTTAGGGTTGGGGTTAGGATGGGTTAGGGTTAGGGTTGGGGTTGGGGTTAGGGTTAGGGTTAGGGTTGGGGTTGGGGTTAGGGTTGGGGTTAGGGTTGGAGGTTGAGGTTAGGGTTAGGGTGTTAAGGTTAGGGTTAGGGTTAGGGTTAGGGTTAGTTGGGGTTAGGTTAGTTCAAAGTTGAGGGTTGGGGTTAGGGTTAGGGTTGGGGTTAGGGTTAGGAGTTGAGGGTTGGGGTTGGGGTTAGGGTTAGGGGTTGGGGTTGGGGTTAGGGTTAGGGTTGGGGTTAGGGTTGAGGTTAGGGTTAGGGTTCTGGGTTAGAGGGTTAGGGGTTAGGGTTGGGGTTAGGGTTGGGGGTGGGGTTGGGGTTAGGGTTAGGGTTAGGGTTGGGGTTGGGGTTGGGGTTAGGGTTGTTAGGGTTAGGGTTGGGGGTAGGGTTAGGGTTAGGGTTGATAGGGTTAGGGTTAATAGGGTTAGGGTTGGGGTTAGGGTTAGGGTTAGGGTTAGGGTTAGGGTTAGGGTTAGGGTTAGGGTTAGGGTTAGGGTTAGGGTTGGGGTTAGGGTTAGGGTTAGGGTTGCAGGTTGGGTTGGGGTTAGGGTTCGGGTTGGAGTTGGGGTTAGGGTTGGGGTTAGGGTTAGGGTTGAGTTAGGGTTGAGGTTAGGGTTAGGGTTAGGGTTAGGGTTAGGGTTAGGGTTAGGGTTGGGAGTTAGGGGTTGGGTTAGGGTTAGGTTGGAGTTAGGGTTAGGGTTAGGGGTTAGGAGTTGAGGGTTGGGGTTAGGGTTAGGGTTAGGGTTAGGGGTTAGGGTTCAGGGTTAGGGTTAGGGTTGGGTTAGGTTAGGGTTAGGGTTAGGGTTAGGGTTAGGGTTAGGGTTAGGGTTAGGGTTGGGGTTAGGGTTAGAGTTGGGTTAGGGTTAGGGTTAGGGTTAGGAGTTAGGGTTGGGGTTGGTTTAGGGTTAGGGTTAGGGGTTGAGGTTGGGGTTAGGAGTTAGGGTTGGGGTTAGGGTTGGGGTTGGGGTGGGGTTGGGGTTAGGGTTAGGAGTTAGGAGGTTGGGGTTGGGGTTAGGGTTAGCTTTGGGGTTAGGGTTAGGGTTAGGGTTGGGGTTAGGGTTAGGGTTAGGGTTAGGGTTAGGGTTAGGGATTCAGGAGTTAGGGTTGAGGTTAGGGTTAGGGTTAGGGTTGGGGTTAGGGTTGGGGTTGGAGTTAGGGTTAGGGTTAGGGTTATGGTTAGGGTTAGAGGTTGGGGTTGGGTTAGGGTTAGGGTTAGGGTTGGGGTTAGGGTTAGGGTTGGGGTTGAGGTTAGGGTTAGGGTTGGGGTGGGGTTAGGGTTAGGGTTGGGGTTAGGGTTGGGGTTGAGGAGTTAGGGTTGAGGTTAGGAGTTAGGGTTAGAGTGGGGTTAGGGTTAGGGTTAGGGGTTGGGTTGAGGTTAGGGTTAGGGTTAGGGTTAGGGTTAGGGTTGGGGTTTGGGTTTGGGGTTGGTTTAGGGTTAGGGTTCAGGTTGAGGTTAGGGTTGGGGTTAGGGTTGGGGTTGGGGTTAGGGTTAGGGTTAGGAGTTTGGGTTGGGGTTTGGTTTTGGGTTTGGTTTCGGGTTGGGGTTGGGGTTAGGGTTAGGGTTAGGGTTTGTGTTAGGGTTAGGGTTAGGGTTAGGGTTAGGGTTAGGGTTAGGGTTAGGGTTAGGGTTAGGGTTAGGGTTAGGGTTAGGGTTAGGGTTAGGGTTGGGGCTGGGGTTAGGGTTGGGGTTGGGGTTAGGGTTAGGGTTAGGGTTAGGGTTAGGGTTGGGGTTGGGGTTGGGGTTGGGGTTGGGGTTAGGGTTAGGGTTAGGGTTAGGGTTAGGGTTAGGGTTAGGGTTAGGGTTAGGGTTAGGGTTAGGGTTAGGGTTAGGGTTAGGGTTAGGGTTAGGGTTAGGGTTAGGAGGGTTAGGGTTAGGGTTAGGGTTGGGGTTGGGGTTAGGGTTAGGGTTAGGTATAGGGTTAGGGGTTGGGGTTAGGGTTAGGGTTAGGGTTAGGGGTTAGGGTTAGGGTTGGGAGGGTTGGGGTTGAGGTTAGGGTTAGGGTTAGGGTTAGGGTTGGGGTTAGGGTTAGGGTTGGGGTTGGGGTTCGGGTTAGGGTTAGTGCTAGGGTTAGGGTTAGGGTTAGGGTTAGGAGGTTAGGATTAGGTTAGAGGTTGGGGTTGGGAGTTAGGGTTAGGGTTAGGTTGGGGTTAGGGTTAGAGGAATTTAGGGTTGGGGTTGGAGAAAGGGTTGGGGTTAGGGTTAGGGTTAGGGTTAGGGTTAGGGTTAGGGTTAGGGTTAGGGTTAGGGTAATGTTAAGGGTTAGCGTAATCTTAAGTCTTATGGTAAGGGTTATTGTTAGGGTTAGGGTTAGGGTTGGGGTTAGGGGTTAGGGTTAGGGTTGGGGTTGGGGTTAGTTGAGGTTAGGAGTTGGGAGGGTTGGGGTTAGGGTTAGAGGTTGAGGTTGGGGTTAGGGTTGGGATGCAGGTTAGGGTTAGGGGTTGAGGTTAGGGTTAGGGTTGGGGTTAGGGTTAGGGTTAGGAGGGTTAGAATTTAGGGTTAGGGTTGGGGTTGGGGTTGGGGTTAGGTTGGGGTTGGGGTTCGGGTTAGGGTTAGGGTTAGGGTTGGGGTGAGGGTTGGGGTTGGGGTTGGGAGTTAGGGTTAGGGTTGAGGTTGGGGTTGGGGTTGAGGTTGGGGTTAGGGTTGGGTTAGGGTTGGGGTTAGGAGTTGGGGTTAGGGTTAGGGTTGGGGTTAGGGTTGGGGTTAGGGTTGGGGTTGGGGTTAGGGTTAGGGTTAGGGTTAGGGTTGGGTTGAGGTTGGGGTTAGGGGTTAGGGTTGGGGTTAGGGTTTGAGGTTAGGGTTGAGGTTAGAGTTGGGGTTAGGGTTGCAGGGTTAGGGTTGGGGGTAGGGTTAGGGTTGGGGTTAGGGGGTTAGGGGTTAGGGTTAGGGTTGGGGTTAGGGTTGGGGTTAGAGGTTAGAAGGGTTAAGGTTGAGGTTAGGGTTAGGGTTGGGGTTAGGGTTGGGGTTGAGTTGGGAGTTGGGTTAAGGTTGGGAGGGTTAGGGTTAGGGGTTGGGGTTAGGGTTAGGGTTAGGAGTTGGGGTTAAAGTTGGAGTTGAGTTGGGTTAGGAGTTAGGGTTAGGAGTTGAGGTTAAGGTTAAGGTTAGGGTTAGGGTTAGGGTTGGGGTAAGGGTTGGGGGTAGGGTTAGGGTTAGGGGTTAGGGTTGGGGTTCAGGGTTAGGGTTAGGGTTAGGGTTAGGGTTAGGGTTGGATTTAGGGTTCAAGTTGGGAGTTGAGGTTAGGGTTAGGGTTAGGAGTTAGGGTTAAGGTGCAGGTTGGGGTTAGGGTTAGGGTTAGGAGTTAGGGTTAGGGTTGGGGTTGGGGTTAGGAGTTAGGAGTTGGGAGGTTAGAGGTTAGGGTTAGGGTTAAGATTGGGGTGGGGTTGAAGTTAGGGTTAGGGTTAGGGGTGGGGGTTAGGGTTAGGGTTGGAGTTAGGGTTGGGAGTTGGGGTTAGCGGGGTTAGGGTTAGGGTTAGGGTTAGGGTTAGGGTTGGGGTTAGGGTTAGGGTTAGGGTTGGGAAAGTTGGGGTTAAGGTTAAAGTTTAAGTTAGGAGTTAGGAGTTAGGGTTAGGGTTAGGGTTAGGGTTAGGGTTGCAGGGTTAGGGTTGGGAGGTTAGAGTTGGGTTAGGGTTGGGGTCAGGGTTAGAGGTTGTGATTGGGGTTAGAGGTGGGGTTAGGGTTAGGGTTAGGGTTAGGGTTAGGAAGTTGAGTTAGGGGTTAGGAGTTAGGGTTAGGGTTGGGGTTAGGGTTCAGGGTTAGATTAAGGGTTGAGGGTGAGGGTTAGGGTTAGGGTTGAGGTAAAGGTTAGGGTTGAGGTTAGGGTTAGGAGTTAGGGTTAGGAGTTAGAGGTTAGGGTTAGGGTTAAAATTTAAAGGGTTGGGGTTAGAGGTTTAAAATTAAAATTGAATTAAA
>JAJGQC010000083.1:0-2500 GCA_021014325.1 Plazaster borealis | reverse complement strand
TTAGGGTTTGGGGTTTGGGTTGGGGTTGGGGTTTGGGGTTGGGGTTGGGTTTGGGGTTGGGGTTGGGTGTGGGGTTGGGGTTGGGTGTGTGGTTTGGGGTAGGGTTAGGGTTAGGGTTAGGGTTAGGGTTAGGGTTAGGGTTAGGGTTAGGGTTAGGGTTAGGGTTAGGGTTAGGGTTAGGGTTAGGGTTTTGGTTTTGGTTTCGGTTAGGGTTAGGGTTAGGGTTAGGGTTAGGGTTAGGATTTAGGGTTAGGGTTGAGGTTAGGGTTGGGGTTGGGGGTTGAGGTTAGGGTTGAGGTTAGGGGTTAGGGTTAGGGGTTGGGTTAGGGTTAGGAGTTAGGGTTGGGGTTAGGGTTGGGGTTAGGGTTAGGGTTAGGGTTGGGGTTGGGGTTAGGGTTGGGGTTAGGGTTAGGGTTAGGGTTGGGGTTGGGGTTGGGGTTGGGGTTAGGGTTGGGGTTAGGGTTGAGGTTAGGGTTGGGGTTGGGGTTAGGTTAGGGTTAGGGTTGGGGTTAGGGTTAGGGTTGGTTGGGGTTGGGGTTAGGGTTAGGGTTGGGGTTGGAATTTAGGGTTAGGGTTAGGGTTAGGGTTAGGGTTAGGAACAGGGTTAGGGTTAGGGTTAGGGTTAGGGAGTTAGGGTTGAGGTTGGGGTTGGGGTTGGGGTTGGGGTTGGGGTCCAAGGTTGGGGTTAGGGTTGGGGTTGAGTTTGGGGTTGAGGTTGGGGTTGGGGTTGGGGTTAGGGTTGGGGTTAGGGTTAGGGTTGGGGTTAGGGTTGGGGTTAGGGTTAGGGTTAGGGTTAGGGTTGGTTGAGGTTGGGGTTGGGGTTGGGGGTTAGGGTTAGGGTTGGGGTTAGTTATAGGAGTTAGGGTTAGGGTTGGGGTTGGGGTTAGGGTTAGGGTTAGGGTTAGGGTTAGGGTTGAGGTTGGGTTGGGGTTAGGGTTGGGGTTAGGGTTAGGGTTAGGGTTAGAGGTTAGGATTAGGTTGAGGTTAGGGTTAGGGTTGAGGGTTAGGGTTAGGTTGGGGTTAGGGTTGGGGGTTAGGGTTCGGGTGGGGTTGGGGTTGGGGTTGGGATTAGGGTTGGGGTTAGGGGTTGAGGTTAGGGTTGAGGTTAGGGTTAGGTATTGGGTTAGGGTTAGGGTTAGGGTTAGGGTTAGGGTTAGGGTTAGGGTTAGGGTTAGGGTTAGGATTAGGGTTAGGGTTAGGGTTAGGGTTAGTGGTGGGGGTAGGGTTAGGGTTCGGGTTGGGGTTAGGGGGGGGGGTCGGGTTAGGGTTAGGGTTAGGGGTTAGGGTTAGGGTTAGGGTTAGGAGTTGGGGTTAGGGTTAGGGTTAGGGTTGGAGTTGAGGTTAGGGTTAGGGTTGGGGTTAGGGTTAGGGTTGGGTTGAGGTTGGCGGGGTTGAGGTTAGGGTTAGGGTTGGGGTTGGGTTGGGGTTAGGGTTGGGGTTAGGGTTGGGGTTAGGGTTGGGGTTGGGGTTAGGCTTAGGGTTGGGGTTTAGGGTTGGGGTTGGGGTTGAGGGTTAGGGTTAGGGTTAGGGTTGAGGTTAGGGTTAGGGTTAGGGTTGGGGTTAGGGTTAGGGTTAGGGTTAGGGTTAGGGTTAGGGTTAGAAGTTTAGGGTTAGGGTTAGGGGTTAGGGGTTAGGAGGTTAGGGTTAGGGTTGAGTTGGGTTGAGGTTGAGGTTAGGGTTAAGGTTAGGGTTAGGGTTAGGGTTAGGGTTAGGGTTAGGGAGTTAGGGTTAGGTTAGGTTAGGGTTAGGGTGCAGGGTTAGGGTTAGGGTTAGGGTTAGGGTTAGGTTGGGGTTGAGGTTAGGGTTGGGGTTGGGAGTTGGGTTAGGGTTGGGTTAGAGGTTAGGGTTGAGGTTGAGGGTTAGGGTTAGGAGTTGGGTTAAAGGTTAGGAGTTGAGGTTGAGGTTAGAGGTTAGGGTTAGGGGTTGAGGTTGAGGTTAGGAGTTAGGGTTAGGGTTGGGGTTGAGGTTAGGTTGGGGTTAGGGGTTAGGGTTAGGTTAGGGTTAGGGTTAGGGTTGAGGTTAGGGTTAGAGTTAGGGTTCAGAGGTTAGGGTTGGGTTAGGAGTTAGAGGTTAGGGTTAGGGACAGGATTGAGTTGAGTTAAGGTTGAGGTTAGAGGTTAGGGTTAGGTTGAGTTTAGGGTGGGTTAGGGTTAGGGTTGGGTGGAGTTGAGTTGAGTTAGGGTTGGGTTAGGGTTAAGGTTAAGTTTAGGTTAGGTTAGGAGTTGGAGTTAGGAGTTAGAGTTAGGGTGAGGTTAGGGTTAGGGTTAGGGTTGGGGTTAGGAGTTAGGGTTGAGGTTGGGGTTGAGGTTGGGGTTAGGGTTAGGGTTGAGGTTAGGGTTAGGGTTAGGGTTAAGGTTTGGGTTAAGGGTAAGGTTAAGGGTAAGGGTTGGGTTAGGGTTGGGGTTGGGGTTGGGGTTGGGGTTGGGGTTAGGGTTCAGGGTTAGGGTTAGGAGTTAGGGTTAGGGTTAGGGTTAGGGTTAGGGTTAGGGTTGGGGTTAGG
>JAJGQC010000082.1:0-20912 GCA_021014325.1 Plazaster borealis | reverse complement strand
AAAAAAAACTTTTTTTCTGTATTTGGGAAAAATTGTTCAAGACTTTTCTCAAATTCCACAACAATTGAGTTAAATATTTGGAAATGAAAATGGAATTGCTGACTCAAATTACTTGTCCAAATGCCTTTTTGAGACTACAAATGTTCAGTCCAACCTCCAAGGATATTAATATGGCGGTTGGTGACTGCACATTTGTAGATTGTTATTGTTAACAAACTTTTAAATCTTGGATCGATCTTGAACGAAATGTCTTGCAAATTGATTTTTTCCTCATAACTCCTCAGGAAAATTGTTCAGTTCTACCTATAATCAGTTTTCATTAACTTATATACTTAGACAAATGCCGTCCACTTGGGCAGGGGACCCTGTGATGGCTTGTATGGTGATGAAAGCCAGATTCTATCCTTTTTTTTCAGTATAAACATGTCTAGGTAAATTTTAATTAATTTTAGTGAAAAAGAAAAAATTGTATCTAGAATGGGATTTCAAGATTGCAGGCCAGCGCTTACCTCACTCTGGCAGTCTCCTTATTTGTCATGTTTTTCACTGGTCAGAAGCCATTCAAGCAGGGAGGGTTATAGCTAGCCAATTTGAGTGCTGGCTAAAATTTGACATGGGAACGTAGTGAGTGTATGCTTGGATACCTTTGCTCTGGACATTTGCGTGAGTATCCAATCAGATCAAGGATTCCAGGGTATTCTATTTACAACTCAAATTTCCAGGGTTGATAACACACACGGTGGAGTCTAAATCTCAAACTCGTTCTGGTTATATTTTCATACAAAATTATAAATTTTGTACTCATTAACACATCGCTCACGCCGCACTACTATTTTCCAGACTGCATGCCCCCTGTAGTTCAATGACTAAGTATTCAACACACAATAATCGCTCGTCGTAATGCGCTTGTTCGTGATTGTGTCATGCCGCTCGCTGGTGTTTTTGTTAATCCTGCGCAATTTGTGGCTCTGGATATACAGTGATCTTTTCAAATTAATCAATAGGTAATTAGGTAGAAACAATAAGTACTTTCAGATTATGCATACTTCATAGCGTCCCATGTCTTTTCGGTGATATTTTTGCTTCGCCGATGGCTGTAAAATTGAGCTTAAAAGCCGGCCGGCAGGAAGTCTTTGTCGGCTACGCCTGACCGCCGATCCCTGTAGCTAACCCCATTTAACCTTGAACTGCTGTAAAACAAGGATCACACAAGTCTACGATGCAACCTCGGAAGTGCCAGTACAGCCATTTTGATCACAAATTGCAGGGTTACTTTTAATATATGTATTGGTCTTTATTTGTTTTACTTGCTAAACCTGCATCATGCTGAACGAACAATGCTTATCACATACCTTGATTTACATTTTGCTCTCCGGGCAGTATAACAATGTAAAAAAATGGCTCTCAATAAGTGAATAACTGACTTAAAGGCAAAGTATAAAACCTTTGGTTTTTGGAAAATTCGATTGTTTTAATCCTATATAAATGTATAATACAATAAAAACTAACTTGTGAAAAAATTTCATTTCTAAAGGTGGTAGTGTTTTTGAGATCTAGCTGAAAATCTGGAGTGGTTATGTCCACGCAGAAGAATAATCCGTAATTGAACAAAAAATCTGGAGAAAGGTTTCTCAGATTTGAAATGTTTTTGAAACCTCTCTAAAACCGCATTCTTGAAAGTAATTGTTTTCTCAAAATGTTATTATTATCAACAACTACAGTGCTTCACCAAGTAAGTTTATGGTCATTCAATTTTGAGAAATTACCAAAGGTATAGGGCCTACCTCCCTTTAATTGCATCGTACACGTTTGGTAACGACCAGTGTTCTCACTTGTATCCCATCATATGCATAAAATAACAAGCCTGTGAAAAATTTTTGCGGCTCACTGGTCATCGAAGTTGCTTGAAAATAATGAAAGAAAAAACACCCTTTTGTACAAATTTGAGTGCTTTCAGATAGGAATAACAACTTTTAGCAAGAAGTTTTTATTATTTTTAGTGAAAAATTAATTTTCTCAAAACTACGTTACTTCCAGAGGGAGTCGTTTCACAATGTTTTATACTATCAACAGCTCTCCGTTGCTTGTTACCAAGTCAGTTTTTATGCTAATATATATTTTGAGTAATTACCAAACGCGTACGGTGCCTTTAATAAACAATTGCAACATTTGACCTAGCTACTGTGAATTGCGTAAAAAAATTGTAAATTCTTCTTCTTATCATGTCCACAGTGATACCTGCACTCTAAGTAGCCAATATGGCTGCAAACAAAAACAACCTTATTAAGCAAACACACATTTCAGAATGTGTATAATGCCACGCACCCTTAGACGTGGCTAGTAGCACCCCCACCTCCTCAATAGACCCTGAGCAGGTGTATAATTAACTTTGTAGTCATGAGTAAGATAAAACCTTGTTGACAAATCTGCATGATGAACCCTTCCTCCATTGAACACACTCATTGTACATGTTGAGCTCACCAAGATCCATCCTCTAATTTTTTAGTTGTGTGCGCTCATAAATTTGTGTACAAATTTGTGTACACGCCCACTGTTTGGTTTTTTATGTGGGTGAAAGGGGAATATTTAGTTGTGGCAAATAATATGCACTTCTCTCAAGATTATATTTCTTTTTGCAAACTTTTCCAGAATGGATTATTAACATCATTTAACAGTAAACATTTATTATTAGTTATTTATTGTTGTCTCCACAAGACTAAATTTGTCATGTATTTTCGTTTCATCTTGGTACCATTCTTTCAATGATTGATTTAATGTAATTTAGGCTGCTGATTTCTACAAAGCCGGCAAATATTTATAGTCTGGCCTTTCCTCCTTGGAAAAATTAGACAAACTAAACGGCTCTCAACCTGCACTTGCCGTATAGCCAGGATCACACCTGGCAGATAAAACCTGGTCAGTTTCTTTGTGGTTTGTTACTTGATAAATTATGTTTTATTAAATATCTTACCATGATAATTACACAGTGAGGTAAACACGACCATTGGACTTGTCTAGTCATGAAGTTACTGGTTAAGGATCATTTCGGCCTCAGGCCTGTGGTCCACTATTGAGCCCTGGACCGTACTCAGAGCTGCTGAAGCAGAAAATATTGCTTAAAAATTTCCTGCTTAGCAGAATAGCAGGATACCAGTCACAAAATTGTACATGTGACATGGTATTTCTGGCCTGGTAAACCCTGTTCTGGCCAAGCATGTTGTGCTTAGCTACTTTTGTGCTTAAGCATGCAGCTTTATGAAATTGGGCCCTGGTTATTGTCGCCACAGCCTCTATTTGTGGATCTTGACAACAACAATAAATAAAGCAAACTAATAAAGTCCACTGAAAGGATGAGTAAGGCTTTTCAAAAGGGTCAAAACGCATAAAGATCAGTTAAGCTACCATAAAAGATCAGTTACTTAAAACATGCTTTAAATAAAAAGGCCAAGATGTTCCTTTGGTAGAAGATCAAAGGGGAGGACACTTTTTTTTTGGACTATCAACACCCCCTAAAAGAGTGTCCCTTGCACGTTGCCCATGAAACCACCACTAAGCCTACAAAGCCTATAAAACCACAATGTGAATTGATAGCTGATCTTTAATTGACTAACCTGCTTCTTAACACTTCTTAACAGTCCTTAATCCCTCAGCCTTTTGAAGTTGTTTGGGCCACTTCCACCCATCCGCTGTGTTTGGTTGGTGGCAGAAGTGTGCCTCTACAAAAAAATGTTCCTGTAAGAGGTGCTAAAAACCTTTTCAGTGGGGTCTTTACAATTCACAACACTGGAAGAAAGGATTTGATGTTTGTTGACTTTTTAAAAATGGTTGTCACTGGTTGAGCCTAACAAAATACTGTAATGAATACAGGTAGGGAGTGTGGCAAGAACCCTGAGGGTTTTTCAATTTGAAAGTAAGAAGGGTTGAGTCTGTTTGGGTTATAGGGGTGCACCCCACTAAATAAACTCCCATTATTATAGCATACAGTGCAAAATGCTAAATATTCGAAAATACAAAACAAATACTTAGAAGTCTCACAGCTTTTTACAGTTAAGGGAAAATTATCCATTGACTCTTAAACTTTTATCCTCTGCTCAATTTGATATGGGGAGTCCCAAGGCCCATTGAGTTATTCTCCCTCCAAATAAAAACACCCCTACACCGGTGTTATTTTCCCAAACGTCCGAGCATCAATCTTGAAAAATGTCCCTACACGTACCTCTCGGCATATAGGACCATATTTTTTCTGGGCCTATTTCATCTTAAATACCTCAAATTGGAAGTACACTTGTACAATTCAACCCCTTTGGTCTCAATTTTTACGCTGTACCCTTTTTATTGGGCTCTCAAATTTGTCTAATATAGAATATTTTGAGTGCCCATACAACTTGAAAATATTAGGCCTAATGAGGCCGTACGCTCTGTTTTCTCCTTATTTAGTGGGTGCACCCTTAGCTATTTGGAGGAGGGTGATTGTTGGGAGGGAAACCTGAGTGTTGTGGTCATGACCAAGGGTGGGAGAACTGGTTCCTTTCTTAAAAGCTAGGGTCATAGATTGAAAACTCCACAAAATTAACAACCATAACAACTTTTTATAGGTAAGAAGCACTGCAGCTGTTGAGAGTTTAAACTAATTTTTAAAAAGGTTTCCCTTCAAAGTAATATGGTTTGGATAATTTTAGGGGATATTTTTGACTGTGTTAATATAATTTCATTTGACTAATAAATTGCTTGTGATCGCTACCATATGCATCAGAAAGACAAAGTTTTGAAATGTCCGGGACTAAGTTGGTCCCAACCATGTTAGTTAAGTTTTGAGTGCGTTTCTTCAAATCTTCAGTTTAATGTAGGTTATGGCCATAATATTACATAGTATTGATGGAAAATGAAATTGAGATATATGAAAATGAAATAGGCCTATGAAAGTAAAATAAATTTGACAAATCAACAAAGAAAACCGAGATGAGACTTGACCTCCGTTTTGGTTACTTGTAAACAACCTTGAAGAATTTTGCCTAGCTGGCGTTCATATTTATCATTAACAAAATAAGCATCCTCATCCCAAGTTGTAAATTTGTTTCAGTGTTAATCTTAACAAACTATTTGTGTGATGTAAAAATTGTATTGTTAATTATAACAAACTGCTGAAGGTATTTTTATTTTCAAGAATTCTGTATTTTTTAAGTCAATTTTGAAATGAAGATTTGATTTCAAAGCAAAATGTAGTCTTCGTTTGAGTTGTGTTCTCGTTTTTTGGAACGCGCAAGCAGTCCTTGCGCTTAGGCTTTTTGAAAAGTTGCCTGCTGGGCTAGTCAACTGATTTTACTTGCCCTAGGAAGTTTTAGTAGCCCAGATTTTAAACATGTATTGTCATAACTCTATCTTTCTGATTTATTACTGGTAGCGATCACAACCAGTTAAATTGTCAAATAAAGTTACATTCACTCACTCCAATTTTTAAACACATTTTTACAAATATATTATTCAAATGGCCAGAAATAATTAGCATTACAAAAATTAAATTGCACGGTTTTTAGTAGCCCACAGGGCAATTTGACAAGTGGTTTTTACTAGCCCATAGCATTTTGTACAGGGCAATGGACACCTGGGCTATGGGTGAGCTCTTGGAAGACTTGCAGAGTCTATTGGAATTTTCGCTCAGTTCATCATCCAGAACAAACGTGCTACTGCTACATCAGACAAAAATTGTTCTCATTCTGTCTCTTCTGATAAAACTGCAAACCTATCAATTTGAACATAGACTTTTGGGCACTTCAGGAATAGCTGGGAAGCTATTCCAGATAGGTCCCAGCTGAAGATCAAATGCTACTCTTTTCTTTGCTTACTGCCACTGGGCTTCACCAGCGAAGCCTGACCTCGCTGACATTTTATCAGTTAATTCGCCCCATTTATAAATCTTCCCCATCATGAACAATTGAATTATGATAATACACAAGATAGCGCTAGTTAAAATTTAATCTCACGCGAAACTCTAGATGCCATATTTTGTAGATTGTTGCATGTGGTTTTGGCCGAGGTGGGAGGGACACAGTAGAGATCATGGCAACTGGCAAGTTTGAGTGGGTACTTGCAACTTTTCCAACAATATGCGCACGCCCTCCTTTTGTAAAATGATGTTGCAACTTTAAGGCTCACCCTTAACATTAGCCCCACAAACTGTTATTACCCTTTGTACAAAAACACTGTTAAAAAGATTTTAAACAACTTGTAATTAAATTTTGGTCTGGTAAAGATTTTGAGCTACAAGTCCTGCAGTCTTGTGGAATAATTTACCCCAAATTCGAGCCCTGGACAGGGACATGTGGCTCATGTATGCAGCATGGGTAAAGAGGAGCCTGATGCAGACCGCCACTGTCTTCAGATTGTCAATGTCTCCAAATAGACCAAACACTGTCTGGACCCATAATGTAATTAAGGACAAGATAAATGTTATTGTCTAAGTGGGGGTTCCAATAACCCCACATCAAGGGTGTTGATAACTTCTAAGGGCCCAGTTGAGTGATTGATTGGTGGTGGGTGTGGGAGAGAGGGACAAGTGTCTGGTCTGTGGAATAGAAGGCCTGCCTTTGCTCCCACACTCTGTGGGAATTTAGTTTGAAATCCGAGGAGTTAATCACACCATTTAATGTCAAATGTGGTTGTTATCAGTAAGGCATCCTGACAGTTGATCACTTTAAAATTCTACAGATGTTTTCTCAGGAACTTACCTTGTCCAGTGGATGGTTATTCTCAAGTAACTGTAATACTAGTATGCTACTCTGTACCCGTACATAACTTAAAAACAACTACGCTACATCCCTTTGTCACATTTGGGCTGGAGCTTCTGCCTGTCATTTATCTGTTATGACAAGATTTTACAAGGGACCAAAAATTGTTGTCCTTTCACACGAGGTATATTTTGTAAAATTTCACAACCATGCTACAATTTAGCAAGGGACCCTTGCTTAATTGCTCTCGTGTGAACTGAAAGGGGCTTATTATTAAATATTGGAGCAATGATAGAGTGCAGAGAAGGGAATTGTCAACTTTGTTGGTGAAGGGTTTCGGACCAACGTTACAAACTTTTTTCCAACTTTAGGTCTGTAGCCAGCCTCTGTCTCTAAAACTGAACAGTTCTTCTTGTTTCCTATTCATCCTGTTGTTAGCGCTAATTCTGGCGATAATTGTGCTATTGGATGCGTAATAAATCAACAAGTGAGCTACATTCGGTGAAAGTAGTTTATGTAGAATTAAACAAGTCATAACAGGGCTCTTGCTTACAAATGATGGCCCGGCATACATTGTCTTGTAAAAAATGCTACGGGCTAGTAAACAACTCTTCTCAACTTGCCTTGTGGGCAAGGTTTTAGCCAGGATTTGGTAAAAGGGTGTCCAAATTTGCTGGAAATTTAAAAACTGTATGTCCAAATTGTTCACTTACAATATATTTACATGTTATGACAGTTAAAACAGGGTGTCCAAATTTAAAACAGGGTGTCCAAAAGACACCCAGACGCCCCTCTGGCTAACACTATGCTTGTGGGCTATAAAAACTGTGCAAAACAACCTATGTTTAAAATTTGCTCATATTTCCTCCTTTTCAGATTTGAATAATAAATGTTTAAAAATGTGTAAATTATTTTGTAAGTGTGTGATCGCTACCATAAATACATTCAGAAAGATACAATTATGACAATTGTATACTTGTTTAAAATCTGGGCTCCTGCTTCCCAGATTGTATTGGAAACTTGGGTGTGATCACTGGCTACAGGGCAGTTACAGGTTGAATGGCTTCTGACTGGCACCCCGAACAAAGATATTGACAAAATAGGGCTCAGTTAGTAGAGGTCCGGCATGTTAGTCCGGAGGTTGTTGGTTCAAACCCTGTTATAGTAAATTTTTCTTTGTTCAACCCAAAATTTTATAACATTTACCCAGTCAGTTTCCTTGTGGTTTATTACTTGATATTTAAAACTTAGTGGGTGCAAGTAAATGCACAGTTTACTAGCCTGTTTGGCTACTTTACCAAAAGCTTTAAAGGTATCGTACACTACACGCTTGGTAATTGGAGCCTATTGTTTGTTTCAATCCTATAGGCCTATAGTTGTAGTATACCATAAAACTAACCTGTGAAAATTTCATTTCAAAAGGTAGTAGCGTTTTGTGATATTGCTGAAAATCTGGAGCGGTTATGTCTATGCAGGAAGAATAATCTGCATTGGAATACACACTCTTCTCAATATTCAAAATATTTTGGGGATAAAAAGTGATATATTTTTCCATAATCGCAGTCCTTTGAAGTAAAAAGTCTCTCAAAATTCATTATACTATCCAAAGCTGCTGTACTTCTAACCAAGTAAGTGTTTATTGCCATGCATTTTCAGAGTCATTACCAAATGTGTACAATGCCTTTAAGTGCAAGGCCTGCATTTTGTACATTCCCCAAACCAAAAAGTAAAGTGAACCTGTTGTAATTAGACACAATTTCCTTGCAAACTCCTGGGAACTGCACATGTTTACTCTCCAACTGGAATAATACATGACTTTGAAGTTTGTTTGCAGTTGTAAACAGTGTGTCGATTTATTACCAAGTATCTTGATGGTCACAGCCCCTGCACCCCTCCCCCTCATTTAGTTTCCCCTCTTATCAGGGGTTTGTTGACCCTTGGGATATGGCCAGCCATTATCCTGGGTGAGGATAATTGATAAGAAGGGGAGTCTAGAGTTATCTGCCCTTTTCTTATCAGGCAATTAAGGAGAGCTATTTAGAGGCAAGAACCAGACTAACAGTGCACTGATTTTACTGGGTGGAATTTTGTTCTATGTTTTTTATGTGTAATTGTGATGGAGTCATTGGTTTCAGTTTAATAGGACTTGTACCCCCCTCCCCCCCCCCAAAAAAAAATAAAAATAAAAAAATCCTCCACCCTTACCAGTCAGTTGTACAAGACACTAAATTGTTCTGATGCATGCCTGGAATTTCATCTTAGAGAGGGCAAGGTCATTTTCATTTTGCAAAGGGCACTTCCATCGGAAAATCTTAAATCTTTTAAAGTACATTAGACACTTTTGAGGGGGCCCGGGCACAAAGGCCAAGACCAGGGCAACAGAGGCCATGGCATATGGCCTCCCTGTATTTCCAGGCCTTTGATGACTTTTGACTTTTACGTTAAATAAAATAATAAACTTGTTTTAAGTAATAAACCACTTGGAAACTTGCATGTATTTTCTCACAGTATGCTAAATTTTTGAATAGCAGCCAAACAAAACTGAAATAAAAACCATAAGACATCAAGTCAAATTTACCGATATCTCTGTGATTTCCAAAAAAAAATTTTAAGTTGTTTATGCCTAACCATCTGCCTGTATAGTACTGTATCAGGCCTATAATGCTCCGTTCTTGAAAGGGCAAGGGCACCAAGGCCTTTTTTTTCCCTTCGTAAAGCGCTCCTCTATGGGGGAGATTCACATTTTATATTGTAACATTTCAAGAGGCACCAATTAGCACCAAGGCAATAGCACCAGGCCTCTGTACTTGCAACCTGTTTTACCACTGCCTGTACCAGGCCTCAACCTTAAGCTTCAGAGGGTCAAGGCCACTTGGCCTTGAAGGCTCCAAAAAAGAGAGGGGCACCAAGGCCAACTGAAAGGGCACCAAGGCCATTTTCAAACTTTTATTTGTTAATGACATGTATACTCCAACACGCTCACTTGACAAAAAATCGTTGCCCCAGAACACAGAATTCTTGGAAAAAATCATACAGAAAAAATATTAAGAAAGTTAATTCCCTGCGTGCTCATCTGAAAAAATATCAATCCCGGATCACCATCGCCCCATCTCCCCACCCAACCCCAATGCTCAAAAAATATGTTGTTCCGGAAAATTCAACCAGACCTTGAAGTTGAATATAAAATTCTTGAAAAACAATATTCTTAAAAATAAATATGATTATGAAAATTGAAAACGAATCCCCAACGTCTAATAATTGGCCTATGTAAACGTGCATGCCGAACATGACGAGGTTTATGCCTTCCGAGTTCCGGCTTAACAATCTCACCAAAAAAACCCGCGTCTAAACGTTTGCACTTTGCTGCTGCTCCAGCCAATTCGACCTTGTGCTTTTTCTTTACGTCTGTTATGGGATTGCATGATGATGGATCAATATTGAATTGATAGATTATGATAAAGATTTCCGAATTTTTTGCACCGTTAACTGCTCCGATTTTAATGTTTCCACGCGTGTACACAAACGTTTGTTTGACGACGAAAAAGAAAGGTGCAACGCGGGCAGGTCGCTGGTTCACAAACATTTATCCAATACAATTATCCAAAAGAACAAGCCTTGGATACCAGCGAAATAGCGAGAAAAAAACATAGACTGAATCCCGCTCCCGGCCCCATCCCCTACACATACAGATCTCAATAGACAGAATCAATGCGAAAATGTGTAATTCAGTGTAGGGACCTGTAGCCAGTCTATACATTAGAGTAGTCTGGTGCCGTGCTTTTAGTAGTAATCAACTCAACAACGTTTGATATGGTTGCCATGCCACATTCTCCACACTGCAAGTACTTCAGTATTTTGCGCGATGGCAAACAGCCTTATGAAAACTAGTGTGCGGGAGCGTACGTTACGTACGTCCAGAAACAATTTGACCTTAATTAAATGGGTCACAACGTTAACATTATTTTTAATAACACTTTCAAATACATAATATAATGGAGTGGAAAGGGGCACGACGGCCAAGTGGCCGTAAGGTACGTGTTTTTAAAGGGGCATCACGGCAATTGCCGGGCATCGCGCAATGGCCGCTGGTGGCCGCTGTTAAGGTTGAGGCCTGCTGTACTCTACTCTTGTAAGGGCTCGGAATTTACACTGGACCGCAGGCCGGAGGCCCGGAGTGATTTTAGGGTTTAAAACTCATGACCAGACAAGTCTTGTCTTTTTCAATTGAATAAATATCTTCAAAAACAAAAATGGTTTTCAAATGTTGACTTTAACTTTAAGTCTGATAAATATCTTTCAGTTCTGTTGAGTAAAATTATTACATGTACCTGTGTGTATAAGAATGAGATAAATCTTCTATTGTGCTTGTTTAAATAAAGCAGTTCAAATGTGAAACTGTGTGTAGCTTTTTCTCTGGTCTTGCTGGTACAGTAACAATGTTGAGCTTTTCCTCTCAAATTCGAGCCCCATGGTACACTGTCTTTCCAGTTAAAAGTCACCACAATGGAAGCTCATTGTTTGAGGTCTATGTCAATTTGAAGATCCAGGTTGTAAAATGATAAAACTTTACAATTCCACACTAATGGGCACAAAAGTGTGACACGGGAGGGAAACGTTGGATAGTAGTAACAAAATGAAGTATGTTGTCATGTATGTTTGTCTGTGTACATTCAGAAGCACATGAGGATTGTGGCTAACAAAAAAAGAAGGTAAATGACCGAGTATTTAGGAAACTGGAGGAGATAATTCTTCAAGATTTATACGTATGTAACAAGGACAGACATTTGTGTTATCATTTGATAGAGGTTATATTAAAATATAATGTATTACCCAATGTTGTCCAGATACCAATTCTACAGACCCTTAGGGATAGTTACCAGCCAAAATTAAGAAACTTCTTCCCTGGCTATTTAAGAAATTTTAAGTTTTAAAAACAAATTTATACGTACAAACAAGGACAGAATTTTGTCACAAAAGCGTCTGTCCAATGTTCGCTGACCTATTGCCAATTGTTATTGCCTTATTACCCACGGCAACATCTCAGTTTTATTGCATACAATCTTTAAGGGTTAGGAAAGTTACTGACACAGTATTTTGTAACTGTTTTTTCATTCTTTCTTTCCTTTCCAGGCGGTATGTCTGTCTTTGTTACATAGGTAACACATTTTAAATGACCTTGTAATTCCTGTAAAGACTGTAACAAAATAGTTACTTTTGTTTCGCTCTTACATGCCTATCTTACAAAGTTATCTTTTGGCCCATTAATGTGGAATTGCCCTAGTACTTTGAATGAACTTTATGACCTTAAAACGATTTACCTACACGCAAACTGATCCTAGTTTGGCTTTGATGTGGCTCTGGACCATGTGTACAAATGTTGGTTTACAAGGACTTGTTTGGCTCAATAGGAACAAATAAATAGACATTGTAGTTTAATAGACAGTGATTGAGGCTCTAAAGAATACTACTTTTGTTGGTAAGCCACAGATTTGACTTGAAATGCCCTGTGTGTTTACCCGTGAAATAGATTTCTTTGTGTATGTGGCATGCAACGTACCCTCATACAAAGATTGGTGGTTCCCCCCCCCCCCCCCGTTTTTGTAAAGCCCGTAAAAAATAAAGGAAAAAAAGCGTACAATGCGAATTTTCACCTTTGAGAGGGTAAAGCCATTCGGTTTTTGCAAAGGGTACTTCCATTGGAAAATACCAAAGTCTAGGCCCTACAGGAACTTTTGAAGGGGCACCAAGGCCAAGATCAGGAAACCGAGGCCAAGGCCTCCATGGCCTCAGTGTAATACCATGCCTCCTGTGTCATGCAATACATGTAGAATGACATGTAAAGTTTTGTCAGTTTGTCAGGGTTTGCCCTTAACTTTTTCTGAGACTAGCCACCAAACCTCCTACCCAGTGGTGTGCAATCTCGCAGCGCCATTTTTTCACTCGGAATTCCATATTTTGATTTTATTGCTTACAGTCTTTTGTTACTTGAAAAAAAGGTGCTTTGTGTGCCTGGAAGAAGGACGCAGATATGGCAAGCCATATGCCCAATAATTCGATAAACACTGTTTATCACCGATAAACACTGTTTTTCGCCGATAAACACTGTTTTTCGACCGATAAACACTGTTTTTCGAGAAAAACTATGTTTATCACTTGATAAACACAGTTTATCTTGATAAACACTGTTTTTCGCCGATAAACAGAGTTTATCGAGATAAACATTGTTTATCAACTGATAAACACTGTTTATCGAAAAACTCTGTTTATCGCTTGATAAACAGAGTTTTTCGGGGTGAAAAACTAAAACAAATCACATCTCCTGAACCACATGTCATAAAGTCATAGTGTTTGTGCCGTCTTGTATAGCTTACAGCACATTTAATTTAAAAACAAGACCCGCATTCACCTTCACTCCGTTGTGTGCGAGGAAGAAGGTCGTATAGGACTCACACAGAACTTTTTTCCAGTAATAATTTGTGATAGTGCAAGTAGTAAAATCCTGTAAGAATTGCTGGACAAACAGCTTAATAAAGCTTCCTATTTGTAATGTTGTTGCAATCAGCTTCAATCTTGGCCAAAATGCTTGTGCCACCTGATAATAAACATACCCTCCCGTCCCCCCCACCTCCCCCGCCCAATGTTGTTATAATTTTAGATTTATTATTTGTTTAGGTTTCTTTTCCCACTCAAAGGTTGGATTAATAAGCTTTCGAGTCACGTTTTTTTCTTCTCACTTTTATTAATCCTGGCCATTTTAAAATGAGATTGTCTTGTCCTCTGATTCCAATAGTTGTTTTTGCCTGTTCCATTACATCATTAGTAATGGAATACTAAAACATTATTACTTTGTTGCATGTTAGTTGAAATCTTGGCCGAAGAAAATCATGAGAATGAGTAAAATAATAATAGTAACCACCCCAGCTGGAGCGCAGACCGTGCAATGAGAGTCAACATTGATCGGGGGGCCGGGGGGGTCAAACGAGTTATGGCCGGGATTTTGGAATCAAGACTATTACATTGGTCTCTGTTTACTACCGTTTCAGGTCAAGATTTTGTATGTTCGCAATCTGATGTTGCACACCACAGAGGAGACGATCCAGGCAGCCTTCAACAAGTTGAAGGAGGGCAGTGTTGAACGTGTCAAGAAGTTGCGAGATTTTGCCTTTGTACATCTGATGTCTCGGGAGGATGCCTACGTTGCCCTGAAAGAGATGGATGGTGAGGGTTCTATTGATTTCTTAAGATTGTTTAAAGAGTCGTTTGGTAATTATTCACAAAATTAATGGCAAAAAACTTACTTGGTAAGAAGTACAGCAGCTTTTGGTAGTATTTAAAAGCATTTTGGCAATCATTTCACTTTGAAGTAATGTGGTTATGGAAAAACAAATTCATTTTTTATTTAAACAAATTTGAATCTGAGAAGCGTTTCTGTCAGAAACGTTTCTCAGATTGTGTATTCCACTTGCAGATTATTCTTCCTGCGTGGAAATAACCGCTCCAGATTTTTGGCAATATCTCCAAGCGCTACCACCTTTTGAAAATAAATTTTCACAGGTTATTTTTATGGTATAACCTACATCTACAACTATGGATTGAAACAAACAGTGGGTTCCAATTACCAAAGGTATACAATCCATTTAAGGTTCACAATATTTTGGGGCGAAGGTGGGGGAGGTGTGAACAAAAAACAAATAACACCAAAACCCCCCTGTGTTTGTTTTTTATGAACATTTAATTTTTAGTTTATTTATTTGTTGTTTCAAGGTAATATATCTTGTGTAATCCGGACAACAGACTATGATATCAATCCGTAAGATTACAATGTATGTTTTAAACATACATTCAGAGGATTTCCAAATGCCGCCACTAAGCCAGACGGCGCGACTTGCCTTTTCGTTGGTTCCGATTATTTACTATTACCTAGTAACAAGCCTCAGAGGAAACTGAAAAGCCAATGAAAAGTCCTGAAATCAGAAAAAATACTGACAAATCACAGGCCTAGTGGAACAGGGGTTTGGTCTTAGATTGAGGTGTCGTGGCAGAGCAGATAAGAGTACCGGACTCAAGCTCTGGTGTTTTCTGAGTTTGGGTTCGAGTCCCGGTCTTGACACTTGTGTCTTTGTTCAACCCCAAATTATTTACTAAATACAGATTTAAACAAAAATAGCAGGACAACAGGGCTTCTTCCATTTGGCTGTAAATATGCAAACACCAATCGGATTGATGAACTGTCCTAGAGAGCACTCAGATACAACTTGTTAAAGATAATTTTACCATTTTACCAAATCACGGATTTTACAAGCCTTGGTTTGTGTAGTGTCATTATAAAAAACTTCAGTTTAGTTTATTTGTTTTTCTTTAATTTTAAATAAACACCTGTAGTTGGATTTTTCTTTTCTGATTGTTCTGCCGGTTGGTTGCCCAAAAATCCCTGAAAGCAAACGTTCCATTGACTGTAGTCTGGTTTATCGGCTGGTTACACGTGGTCATTTACTAGTCTGCTCAACCTTGTGTGAGCTTATACTGTACAATTTACTGTGCAAATAAAGCTGATTATCACTAGGGAAAATAGCAAAGTCATCAAAAATGAACATTGCGGTATGGATTGTGTGAATGCTAGAAATGATAATAATCGAAAAGATCATGATGCAGGGTTCTCCCCATGCACAAGCTAGAGTATCGGGCCGATCAAGAAAATTGCGTGCCGATAAGCGCAAATTTCGGCCGATATATGCAATTATTTTTATGAAATGACAAGCTAACTAGTCCTGCTGGCTAGTCACTGAAAAAGTTAAGGGCAAACCCGGAGGGCAATGTCCAAACCTGTTGGTTTCCATGTAGCGCCTCGTAAACCGTTACATGGTGCTACATACTATGTAAATAAATGGACCTTATATTTTGAAGGTATAAAAAATATTGAGATTTCTTTGGGTGTGATAGAGTGCTACCAGAACTGGGCTTTCATTAGTAAAATGAATTGACCTCATAATTTTAATAGGTGGTTTCATTGTTAAAACCAAGAGAGAATTGCTATACCCATACTTGATCTTTTAGTTTTTCTACTAATCACATCCCTGTATTCTTACTGCAATCTTCAGGTGCCACAATTGACGGCTCAGTTATCGAGGTAGTGTTTGCCAAGCCAGTAGACAAGAACAACTTGATGAGGTTCCCTCGGGGCAGAGGTTACATCCAGCCTGGGGCATACGGCTATGGATCTTATGAGCAGCCATTGACGGTCCAGCCGCCCCCATACTACCAGCCGTACAACAACACCGGCGCTGTCAACGGGTAAGAGTATCTTTTCGGAACAGCCAATTGCATTAATTTTATTACTTTCGAATCAATTTAGATGAATTTAAATGGCTTTGACTGCACCAGAGAGCATCTACGGCCTAAAATTTTTCCCAGGGCCCTTAAGCGGGCCCCCAAAATTATGGATGTAGTAGCCTATAGACTCGTCTTCAAAAGCATAATTTTATCACGGTACATTGATCACAAACGTGTCCTTTGCAAAATAAATACGGCCTTGCAAAAGTGAGGTAAAATTGGCCTTGCAAAAAGGTGGTGTTAGAATCCCTTTCATTGCCCAACAATATTATCACAATCAAAATGCACACTTGGCCTAGCACTTGCCAATTAAAGTTGTATCCTCTATCCATAGATTTGGGGCAGCAGGCCGAGGTGGTCTTGCCATGAGGGGAGGTGGTGGTTCTTTCTCGCCTAGGGGACGTGGCCGTGGGGCAGCAGGCATGCGGTGCAGGTGGTATGAGGAACTACGGAGGCCTCCAGGCTGGTGGACGCGGTGGCTATGGACGGTATAACTATGATGGTCGCAAACCAGCTGAGGTAAGAGTTGTCATTTGAACCAAACTTCAGGCCTGGAGTTACATTGGAGGCCATGGCCTCTGTTTCACTGGTCCTAGCCTTGGTGCTCCTTCAAATGTTTCCCATCGACTTTCCAATAGAACTGCCCTCTGCAAAATGAAAATGGCCTCGCCCTCTCAAAGATGAAATTCCAAGCCTGAAACTTTCACTTAACTTTCTGCCGAGAAGCTAGAGTGAGAAAGTTTCAGAGAGCATCAGAAAAATTCTGCCTGACTTAATACTATAAACAGGGCACTAGTCATAAGTATATGAATGAGACATGCGTTCTTGGCTGGTAACCTGTTCTGCTTTGCAATAGTTTTCTGTGCTAAGCACTTATTTTTGCTTGGTTCAACCTATGAGAGTGCAGTTGATGGCCACTTGTTAGGCTTGATCTGGAGCTCAAAAGCCTGTGAGATTAATGATTTCAACAGGGTTGCATTGGTTCAACCTATGAGAGTGCAGTTGATGGCCACTACTTGTTAGGCTTGATCTGGAGCTCAAAAGCCTGTGAGATTAATGATTTCAATAGGGTTGCATTGGCTGTTGCTGACAGTCAAAAGGAAATTTAAACACTATTTGCACTAATCAAAAACATACTTCTACATCTGCTTCTTGAAGTTATTTTCTCATCTGAGGGTCTGGAGATATACATAAGTTATACAAAAATAAATAAAACATTCAGGCTAGCTGAATTTGAAAGTATATGATGTCCCCCGGACCCCCCGAGGGACTTTTTTAAACAAATGCATGGAGCCTCACAGCTAAACAGGCCTGAACAAAATTTCTCAGACATCTGAAAAATGTTCCTGTTTGTTTCCGTTGATATGAGGATGGACTAAACACAAAAAATGAAACTATCTCATTAAAAATAATTAGTTATTAACAAATTTTGCCAGGATTTGGTAAAAGGGTGTCCACATTTTTCTGGAAATTCAAAACCTGGGTGTCCAAATTGTTCACTTACAATACATTTACAAATAAATGACAGATAAACAGGGTGTCAATTGTTTAAACCGGGTGTCCAAAAAACAGCCAGAGGTCCCAGACATCCTTCTGGCTAACACTATGACTACAGCTAGGGTGCTGACGTGCATGGCTTTAGTGGATTATTCTTGTTTCCTATCCTCGTCTTTGAATGTCTTTTTTTGTAAATAACATCAACGATACCAAACATTTCTACAACTTTGAGCTTGATAGTTACTAACTTATCTCTAACAGCATGTTTTTTTTTTTTTGCATTTTCTCTTTTCTCCTTGTTTATACCTGCCCAAACCTCTCCCCAACACTTCTTAAACATCCTCCAACTCGCATTTCAAATCGAACACCTGCATCATTAAAAAACATACAAAATCTTCATTTGTGAACCCTGATATTTTGCATTTGCATGACCTGCACAACTTACCCGTCTTCATATCCATTCCCCTTCCCAACATTTCAAAAACACGACATTTTCCTAAACAACACTTTCTCATTGACCCATACAACCATGACTGTATGCAAATCCCTCTCTACACTTCCCATACCCTTCTTTACCTCACCCAAACATACTGAAATAAACATTTCTGACAAACCTTTAATTCACTTGAACGCTGAACATTCTTGCTTGCTTATTTATTGCACATGTGCAAACCGTGTTTTTTACCTTCCCAAAATATCAAATGAAACCGTGATAAAAAAATAACTTGTCTCAATTTACACCCGATAATCTTGTATTTTCTTTGACATACTCAAATCTTGTAAAAAAAACATTTTCCCAATTATTTTGATTTTGATCATGACATTGTCTTTATGATGACTGTTGCATCGTCCAACTCTACTGCTGTCATTATTTTCTTATTTTGTTGTTTACATATAATTGTCACCCAACATAAACAAACTTACTTTTCATCACCGACTCTGCTCCTGTCTATTTCTGCTCCTGTCTATTTCTGCTTCTATTTTGCCCATAACCAACTCTTTCTGTCTTTGATTCAAATTCTCTCTCGTCATACTTCATTCCATTAAATGGATACACATTATATCTTTATCTCCCTGCCCACCATCCTCCATATTGTTACTTTTCTGCAACCCTCTTATGACCGCAACACTTCCCCCTCCATCAAACACAATGCACACTCTGCATCCATGGTCACCAACACCCCTCCCTCTCTATGTATTGCCCCCTTCTCTTCTTCCTCTGTGATCAAACAACCAATGCACCCCCCATCCTGCTGGCCCATCCCCCCATCTCTTCTCCCCTCCTCCTCTATCCATTGCCCCCCCCCCCAATCTCATCTTCCTCTGTGATCAAACAACCAATGCACCCCCCATCCTGCTGGCCCATCCCCCATCTCTTCTCCCCTCCTCCTATATCCATTGCCCCCCCCCTCCCCCAATCTCATCTTCCTCTGTGATCAATCAACCAATGCACCTCATCTTGCTGGCCCATCCCTTCTCCCTTCCCCCTCTATCCAATTCCCTTATCCACTTCTTCTGTGATCAATCAACCACTCCCCCCATCTTACTGGCCTATCCCCCCATCCCTTCTCCCCTCCCCCTCAATCCATTGGCCCCTGCTCATCTTCCTCTGTGATCAATCAACCATTGCACCCCATCTTACTGCCCCCCCCCCCCACGAACACTTCCCTTCTCCCTCATGTATACATTGCATCTTCACCAATGTCCCTCCCCTATACCTCATCACCATTGTACTAATTAGTCAAGGCTATATGATATAATCCCTGGAATGGAACTGACACCAACCAACCCGGTAACCCTGAAGCCCCAGAAGAGTTTCGTCCAGGTATTTCACCAATTTTTATCCTTCAAGAGTAGACAACATTCATCGCCTTATTTGATTTCTTTTCTTTTACATTTAAATAGGGGCCATTTAGAAAAATCAATGTTTAAAAGATTCAATCTTTTTTCAAAATTGTTGGTAAGTGGGTCAACAGAAATAACTGGAAATCGAAAATCAGTTTTTAACTCAAAAAACAAAACAAAAACTGTCCAGGGTTCTCCCAATGCAAAAGCTAGCGAATCGGGCTGATACGCGTGATTTGCATGCCGATACACACAAATTGCGGTCGATACGCAAACAAACAAAAAACAATATTTTGGTATATAACAATTTCACAAAAAACATCAAGAGAAAACCATAATGCTCTAGATTGCACAGTAGGGCTTTTAAAACCAAGATAAACACCTGTAGAAAGCATTTTGAAGACCTTGTTTTAATTCAGCGGGCTTTGGCCAAACATAAACAAAATTGGGTCCAGAACGTCCCACAGTTTTGAACTGGGGAGAACCTTGATTGTTAAAGGCTTGTTTTAATAGCTGACCTCCGTGCTTGATGGGAAGATGGCGATCAGGCTTTTCTCTTATCTGTTTCAACTAAAACGGTTGCATGCTGGAAGCCAGGAAAAGCCATTGAATACACCTGAGCCAGTGGGAAAACATTGTTAAAAACATCTGCTTCATTACTTTGTTATTCAGTGTATAGTCGGTCAATATTTAGAAATCAAAATTTTGGTGGAGGGTGGGTCAAAACAATTTCAAAAAAAAAATTGAATTGTTTAAAGGCATCGTACACGTTTGGTAATTGTCAAAGACCAGTGTTCCCATTTGGTGTATCCCAACATATGCATAAAATAACAAGCCTGTGAAAATTTGGGCTCAATTGGTCATCGAGGTTGCAAGAAAGTAATGAAAGAAAAAACACCCTTGTTGTACAAATTTGTGTGCTTTCAGATAGGAATAAAAACTTCTTGCAAGAAGTTTTTATTATTTTAGTGAGAAATTACCTCTTTCTCAAAAACTATAATACTTCAGAGGGAGTCGTTTCTCAATGTTTTATACTATCAATAGCTCTCTGTTGCTCGTTACCAAGTCAGTTTTTATGCTAATATATATTTTGAGTAATTACCAAACGTGTACAGTGCCTTTGAAAGGTTGATCATTCTGAATGGCCCCCTTACATTTTTGGTTATTTTATTTTTGATCTGTAGATAACCCTGAAACTGGTTTAATGATACGTTTATTTCTAGATTTAGTGATTATGTTGTAATGTTGGGTTTTTTTGGTGTACATTTATATCTATTAAGTAGCAAGGTATTGTATATGAGCGAGAAACATAGGATGCTGACAGAAGATGTTTGTTTGTGGAACGTACGTGTAGGTTTCTAGCTGGTTGATATTGTTGACCAATAACAATCAGGGTTCTCCGGAGATAAGCATGGTCTGTACCCTGACAGGTCTTGCACCTAAGCTTTTTGTAAAATAGCCAGCTGGGTTAGTAAACTATTCGTTTTACTTGCCCCTAGGAAGTTTTAATAGATG
>JAJGQC010000081.1:72500-81000 GCA_021014325.1 Plazaster borealis | reverse complement strand
GGGTCTACTGGGGGTCTACTGGGTCTACTGGGTCTAGTGGGGGTCTACTGGGTCTACTGGGGGTCTGGTGGTAGACCCAGTAGGCCTCCAGTAGACCCAGTAATCCCAGTAGACCCTCAGTAAACCCAGTAGACCCAGAAGACCCCATTAAACCAAGTAGACCCAGTCGACCCCCAGTAGACCCAGTAGACCCCCAGTAGACCCAGTAGACCCCGTAGACCCCCAGTCGACCCAGTAGACCCAGTAGACCACAGTAGACCCAGTAGACCCAGTAGACCCAGTCAGCCGCGTACGCAGGATTTTTTCAAGGGGGGTGTGAAGTACACGGTTCTTTAGCCATGGTTGAAACTGCGAGCGCGAAGCGCGAAGCCTTTACGGCGTGGGGTCTGGGGCCCGCTTAAGGGCCCCAGGGAAATTTTGACCCCAAGATGCTCTATGGTGCATTCTGGGGCATTTCTGAAGGCATAAAGTTGAACATTTTAACTGAATATCTCTAACTCTTCCCTGTGTTTTTGTGGAAAAAAAATCAGTTAAAAACTGTGGCAGAGATTTAACAATAAAAGATTCTCGAACCTCTCATTAAATATTCTCAGATTTGATTTTTATTGCGTAAGCAAGGAGGAAGAAACAATAAAAAGTAACAAAATATAAGTCTTAAACATAAAATAAATGTGTGTATATTTTAACGGTGGCAAAATAGTCTGCAGTGCAGCTTAAACAAATTTACATGGAATGTTTTTTTTTTTTTTGGGGGGGGCACTTCTTGTGCAGATCGAATAGAATAATTAAATCGGTAATTATTAGGCCTTTGTGTATCGTTATAGCATGGGATTTGTCCCGTGGAAGCTATCTAAACTAACTAAAAAGAGTAACAAAACCTTTTCATGAATTGTTTTTCAAATATTTTATTTGAATAAATTAAGGTCGATGATTCTTATAAATAATGAGAGTTGAAGTGTCGCACATGCACGGTCATATCATGACGGTGCTGGCCACTGGCCCAAAAAATCCCGGCAGTATAGCATAGCGTGTGTGACAATTTTGCACTGTGCACGTCGTGGGCGACGGCTCCAAAACCACATCTCAAAAACACGCAACTATCATCTCATGTGCGAGTACTACAACCTCAAAATAAAGACATTAAAACAGGAAAATCATACAAACAATTGATAAAACATATTCTATGAGTAAAATTTATCGGGAAAAGGTGGATAAGATTAAAACAACAGCAAGTATGGACTTCCTCAAAAATATTTGAAGGTCCTCATCAGGCTCACTCAGGAAAGGCGGAAATTTAATCTTCTGGGTGCGTCTTCCGCAAGGCGGTTAAGAATCTCGTCCGTATTAATTTGTGTCTCACGGTGAATGTTCAGCAGCGCCAAGCCGTTCAGGCGATCTTGTCTCATGGTATGGATCCCATCCGTTGTGAATCTTTGTGCGGCCCCTTAACCCACCCCTCTCCCAACCCCTAAGACTGATATATAGATACACCACACTGGTAAGGATACAAATGCACTCTGGCCAAAGAAGGAAACGGTTTAGGTTTATTCGATACTTTATTGCAAGTAGATGAACTGAGAAAGCTAGTCCCTTGTTTTTCCTCCATCAACACATTAAGGAAAATTATGTTCTGTACAAGTATCGTTATAATATGCTCGGTCTGCGAAGTTTCGCAGTCCGCACGTACTGATAGGCCTAACACCGGAAAAAGAAACAAAGAAAACAAAGGGGAAAAAAGAAGACAATACCTGTGCCATGTTGTCAGTGGGTCTTTAGCTTTGAGATATGTTGTAAAAAGGACAAAAAAAAAATCACAAAACAAAAAGCCTTAAAGGAGTGTATTAATTTTATTTATTCATCCACTTATTCAATTATTTATTAATTTCTGTGTTTACTCCCCTATTATGATAATGGTGTGGTCTACTGGTCCTTTTTTATTGCATCATAAACACACACATGTGGGTCAAACCTTTGCTGACAAAATCGGCTCAAAGTTTTCCATATGAAAAAATATATCACTTTGTCAAACATGAACAGTAAACAAAAGAGGTTAACCAATTACAAAAACAATTTGGGGCCTACAGCAACAAACGAAATGATAACGACAAGAAATTGATTGCAAATGTTTTTGTTTATTACCAAAAATGGGGTCTCATTCCGTAGTGTGTCGCACTTCCACCGCGCGCGCTGCACATACAACTTCTATGAAGGTCAAACTTTTCACACTCTGTACTGAGTAACTTGAGTTAGCAGACAATAAATAGAAATAGAAACTTGTCTCGCCATCCCCTGTGGTGTAATTCCATTCCTGGATAATTAAATACTGCATTCAGTCAGTGCACTAAAAGGGTTAATCTTATTACTTGGTGAATACATACCTGCTACTGGACAATAGGAATCAGGAAAAAAGCGGGATGCTGCAATCAACGGAGATAGTGATTTGGAGATTCGCGCCACCTTCATATTTCACACTGCTTTGTACTGCGGACGTGGTAGAGTTCACATTTTGTCTTCAAACGCGCTCCGCCGGGTTGCGATTTTGCTCGCGCCACGTACATAATACGTGTAAGCACGGAGAAGACAGGGGCGGAGGGGCCTATACGAACCATGTCGAAATCCCCCGTTTCATACTTGTTATTTATTATTTTATTTTTTCTTTTTAATTTGTTTAGCGGTTAAAAAAGATCTTTCTCCTTTTCTGTACTCTACTCTATTTTCCATCCCCATTTTTACAGGGCAAAGGGGGGTGTTTAACAGTCAAAACACCCCCCCCTGCGTACGCGCCTGGACCCAGTCGACCCCAGTAGACCCAGTAGACCCCCAGTAGACCAAGTAGACCCCGTAGACCCCCAGTCGACCCAGTAGACCCAGTAGACCCACAGTAGACCCAGTAGACCAAGTAGACCCAGTAAACCCCCAGTAGACACATTAGACCCTCAAGTAGACCCAGTTGATCCAGTAGACCCCGAGAAGACCGAGTTGACCAAGTACAGCCCCAGTAGACCCAGTAGACCGAGTAGAGCCACAGTAAACCCAGTAGACCCAGTAGATCCCATTAGACCTAGTAGACCCAGTAGACCCCCAGTAAAGCCAGTACACCCAGTAAACCCTAGTTGACCTAATATACCCAGTAGATCCAGTAGACCCAGTAAACCAAGTAGACCCCATTAAACCAAGTAGACCCAGTCGACCCAAAGTAGACCCCCAGTTGACCAAGAAGACCCAGTAGACCCCCAGTAGACCCAGTAGACCAAGTAGACCCAGTAGACCCCAGTAGACCCGGTAGACCCAGTAGATCCACTAGACCCATTAGACCCAGTAGAGCCCCAGTATTAAATCCAGTAGACCAAGTAGACCCACTAGACTCCAGTAGACTCCCAGTAGACCCAGTAGACCCCCAGTACACCCAGTTGACCCAGTGGACCCTAGTAGACCAAGTAGACCCAGTAGACCCCAAGTAGAACCAGTAGATCCCCAGTAGACACAGTAGACCCAGTAGACCCAGTAGACCCAGTACACCAAAGTTGACCTAGTATACCCAGTAAACCCAGTAGACCCAGTAGACCCCCAGTAGACCCAGTAGATCCAGTTGACTCGCAGTAGACCTATTAGACTCCCAGTAGACCCAGTAAACCCAGCAAACCCCAAGACGACCAAATTGACCCAGTACACCCCCAGTAGACCCAGTAGACCCAGTAGACCTCCAGTAGACCCAGTAGACCCAGTAAACTCCCATTAAATCCAGTAGACCCAGTAGACCCCCAGTATACCCAGTAGACTCGCAGTAGACCCAGTAGACCCAGTAGATCCAGTAGACTCCCAGTAGACCCAGTAGACCCCCAGTAGACCCAGTTGACCCAGTAGACCCCAGTAGACCAAGTAGACCCAGTAGACACCAAGTAGAACCAGTATATCCCCAGTAGACACAGTAGACCCAGTAGACACAGTAGACCCAGTACACCAAAGTTGACCTAGTATACCCAGTAGATCCAGTAGACCCAGCAGACCCCCTGTAGACCCAGTAGACCCAGTAGACCCCCAGTAGACCGATTAGACCCAGTAGACCCAGTAGACGCCCAGTAAACCCAGTAGACCCAGTAGACCCCCAGTAGACCCAGTAGATCCAGTAGACTCCCAGTAGACCTTTTAGACTCCAAGTAAACCCAGTAGACCCAGCTGACCCCAAGTAGAGCAATTTGACCCAGTACACCCCCAGTAGACCCAGTAGACCCAGTAGACCTCCAGTAGACCCAGTAGACCCAGTAAACTCCCATTAAAGCCAGTAGACCCAGTAGACCCCCAGTATACCCAGTAGACTCCCAGTAGACCCAGTAGACCCAGTAGACCCCCTGTAGACCCCCAATAGACCCAGTAGACTCCCAGTAGACCCAGTTAACCCAGTAGACCCCAGTAGACCAAGTAGACCCAGTAGACCCAAAGTAGAACCAGTAGATCCCCAGTAGACACAGTAGACCCCAGTAGACCCAGTAGACCCAGTAGACCAAAGTTGACCTAGTATACCCAGTAGACTCCCAGTAGACCCAGTAGACCCAGTAGACCCCCTGTAGACCCCCAATAGACCCAGTAGACTCCCAGTAGACCCAGTTAACCCAGTAGACCCCAGTAGACCAAGTAGACCCAGTAGACCCAAAGTAGAACCAGTAGATCCCCAGTAGACACAGTAGACCCCAGTAGACCCAGTAGACCCAGTAGACCAAAGTTGACCTAGTATACCCAGTAGATCCAGTAGACCCAGTAGACCCCCTGTAGACCCAGTAGACCCAGTAGACCCCCAGTAGACCGATTAGACAAAGTAGACCCAGTAGACCCCCAGTAAACCCAGTAGACCCAGTAGACCCCAAGTAGATCCAGTAGATCCAGTAGACTCCTAGTAGACTCCTAGTAGACCATTACACTCCCAGTAGACCCAGTAGACCTAGCTGACCCCAAGTAGACCAATTTGACCCAGTACACCCCCAGTAGACCCAGTAGACCCAGTAGACCCCAGTAGACCCAGTAGACCACCAGTAGACCCAACAGACCCAGTAGACCCAGTAGACTCCCTGTAGACCCAGTAGACCCAGTAGACCCCCTGTAGACCCCCAATAGACCCAGTAGACTCCCAGTAGACCCAGTTGACCCAGTAGACCCCAGTAGACCAAGTAGACCCAGTAGACCCAAAGTAGAACCAGTAGATCCCCAGTAGACACAGTAGACCCCAGTAGACCCAGTAGACCCAGAAGACCAAAGTTGACCTAGTATACCCAGTAGATCCAGTAGACCCAGTAGACCCCCTGTAGACCCAGTAGACCCAGTAGACCCCCAGTAGACCGATTAGACCCAGTAGACCCAGTAGAACCCCAGTAAACCCAGTAGACCCAGTAGACCCCAAGTAGATCCAGTAGATCCAGTAGACTCCTAGTAGACCATTAGACTCCCAGTAGACCCAGTAGACCTAGCTGACCCCAAGTAGACCATTTTGACCCAGTACACCCCCAGTAGACCCAGTAGACCCAGTAGACCCCAGTAGACCCAGTAGACCACCAGTAGACCCAACAGACCGAGTAGACCCAGTAGACCCAGTAAACCCCCAGTAGACCCAGTAGATCCAGTAGACTCCCAGTAGACCTATTAGACTCCAAGTAGACCCAGTAGACCCAGCTGACCCCAAGTAGAGCAATTTGACCCAGTACACCCCCAGTAGACCCAGTAGACCCAGTAGACCTCCAGTAGACCCAGTAGACCCAGTAAACTCCCATTAAAGCCAGTAGACCCAGTAGACCCCCAGTATACCCAGTAGACTCCCAGTAGACCCAGTAGACCCAGTAGACCCCCTGTAGACCCCCAATAGACCCAGTAGACTCCCAGTAGACTCAGTTAACCCAGTAGACCCCAGTAGACCAAGTAGACCCAGTAGACCCAAAGTAGAACCAGTAGATCCCCAGTAGACACAGTAGACCCCATTAGACCCAGTAGACCCAGTAGACCAAAGTTGACCTAGTATACCCAGTAGATCCAGTATACCCAGTAGACCCCCTGTAGACCCAGTAGACCCAGTAGACCCCCAGTAGACCGATTAGACAAAGTAGACCCAGTAGACCCCAGTAAACCCAGTAGACCCAGTAGACCCCAAGTAGATCCAGTAGATCCAGTAGACTCCTAGTAGACCATTAGACTCCCAGTAGACCCAGTAGACCTAGCTGACCCCAAGTAGACCATATTGACCCAGTACACCCCCAGTAGACCCAGTAGACCCAGTAGACCCCAGTAGACCCAGTAGACCACCAGTAGACCCAACAGACCCAGTAGACCCAGTAGACTCCCAGTAGACCCAGTAGACCCAGTAGACCCCCTGTAGACCCCCAATAGACCCAGTAGACTCCCAGTAGACCCAGTTGACCCAGTAGACCCCAGTAGACCAAGTAGACCCAGTAGACCCAAAGTAGAACCAGTAGATCCCCAGTAGACACAGTAGACCCCAGTAGACCCAGTAGACCCAGTAGACCCCCTGTAGACCCAGTAGACCCAGTAGACCCCAGTAGACCGATTAGACCCAGTAGACCCAGTAGAACCCCAGTAAACCCAGTAGACCCAGTAGACCCCAAGTAGATCCAGTAGATCCAGTAGACTCCTAGTAGACCATTAGACTCCCAGTAGACCCAGTAGACCTAGCTGACCCCAAGTAGACCAATTTGACCCAGTACACCCCCAGTAGACCCAGTAGACCCAGTAGACCCCAGTAGACCCAGTAGACCACCAGTAGACCCAACAGACCCAGTAGACCCAGTAGACCCAGTAAACCCCCAGTAGACCCAGTAGATCCAGTAGACTCCCAGTAGAACTATTAGACTCCAAGTAGACCCAGTAGACCCAGCTGACCCCAAGCAGAGCAATTTGACCCAGTAGACCCCCAGTACACCCAGTAGACCCAGTAGACCTCCAGTAGACCCAGTAGACCTAGTAAACTCCCATTAAATCCAGTAGACCCAGTAGACCCAGTAGACCCAGTACACCCCAGTAGACCCAGTAGACCAAGTAGACCCACTAGACCCAGTAGACCCAGTAGACCCTCAGTTTTTTAACCCAGTAGACCAAGTAGACCCCCAGTAGACCCAGTAGACCCAGTAGACTCCCAGTAGACCCAGTAGACCCCCCAGTAGACCCAGTTGACCCAGTAAACCCCAGTAGACCAAGTAGACCCAGTCGACCCCAAGTAGACCCAGTAGACCCAGTAGACCTCCAGTAGACCCAGTAAACTCCCATTAAATCCAGTAGACCCAGTAGACCCCCAGTATATCCAGTAGACCCCCTGTAGACCCCCAATAGACCAAGTAGACTCCAAGTAGACCCAGTAAACCCCCAGTAGACCCAGTAGACCCCCAGTAGACCCAGTAGACCCAGTAAACACCCATTAAACCCAGTAGACCCAGTACCCCCACTGTAGACCCCCAGTAGACTCAGTAGACCCAGTAGACCCACAATAGACCCAGTAGACCCAGTAGACCCCAAGTAGACCCAGTAGACTCCCAGTAAACCCAATAGACCCAGTAAACCCCCAGTAGACCCCCAGTAGACCCAGTAGACCCCCAGTAGACCCAGTAGACCCAGTAGACCCCAATAGACTCAGTAGACCAAGTAGACCCCAGTAACCCCAAGTAGACCCATTAGACCCAATTGACCCAGTAGACCCTCAGAAGACCGAGTTGACCAAGTACACCCCCAGTAGACCCAGTAGACCCATTAGGACCACAGTAGACCCAGTAGGCCCAGTAGACCCCAGTAGACCCAGTAGACCCCAGTAGACCCCAGTAGACCCAGTAGACACAGTAGACCCAGTAGACCACCGGTAAACCCAGTAAACCCAGTAGACCTCCAGTAGAGCCAGTAGACCCAGTAGACCCCCAGTAGACCCAGTAGCCCAGTAGACCCCCAGTAGACCCAGTAGACCCAGTAGACCCAGTAGACCCCCAGTAGACCCAGTAGACCCAGTACACCCCCAGTAGACCCCCCAGTAGACCCAGTAGACCCAGCAGACCCAGTAGACCCAGTAGACCCAGTAGACCCAATAGACCCAGTAGACCCCCGTAGACCCAGTAGACCCAGTAGACCCAGTAGACCCAGTAGACCCAGTAGACCCCCAGTAGACCAAGTAGACCCCCAGTAGACCCAGTAGACCCAGTAGACCCCCAGTAGACCCAGTAGACCCAGTAGACTCCCAGTAGACCCAGTAGACCCAGTAGACCCCAGTAGACCCAGTAGACCCAGTACACCCCCAGTAGACCCAGTAGACCCCCAGTAGACCCAGTAGACCCAGTAGACCCCCAGTAGACCCAGTAGACCCCCAGTAGACCCAGTAGAACCCCAGTAGACCCAGGGTCTACTGGGTCTACTGCGGTCATCTGGGTCTACTGGGTCTTCTGGGTATATTTGGTCAACCGGGGTTTACTTGGTCTACTGGCTCTACCCAGTAGACCCCAACAGACTCAGTAGACCAAGTAGA
>JAJGQC010000081.1:0-67500 GCA_021014325.1 Plazaster borealis | reverse complement strand
TAGGGTTAGGGTTAGGGTTAGGGTTAGGGTTAAATAAAACAGGGATGGTAGGGTTAGGGTTAGGGTTAGGGTTAGGGTTAGGGTTAGGGTTAGGGTTAGGGTTAGGGTTAGGGTTAGGGTTAGGGTTAGGGTTAGGGTTAGGGTTAGGGTTAGGGTTAAATAAAACAGGGATGGTACTGTTGGAACGCGTTAAAGGGGGTAGGGACTTTTGGAACTGAGGTTAAAGGGCCTTGGGTCTTTTGGAACTGGGCTGTAGCGGGAGTTCTGTTTACTTGATTTTGCTGTAATTTTTATAGAATGTACCTCAGCTAACTGGAGGAGTTTGGTGAAAGTATGAAACGAATCGGACGCAGGGGGGCGGAGTTATGATAATTCTTGTAAAAATTTAAATATGTCAATTTTCAGTTTTGGAACTGGAAGTTGCCATTGTCCGATCGGGCCCAGATTTTTACTTCTCAATTGGTTTGACCTCAGCAACAACATACTAAAAGGTCAGGTCAATCGGACTTACACTTTTGGAGTTATGCCAATTAAAAGAATTTTGTTTTCCTATTCTTTTGTGCACGTGTACAAACCCTATGGGGATTTCGTACTTTGACTTTTTCGGACCTTTTCCTATACCTTTGTACACATGCATTAACCCAATGGGATTTTTGTACTTTAACATTCTGACGTAAATGCTATACCTTTGTGCACATGCATTAACCCAATGGGAAATTCGGACTCCATACAGAACTTTGTTTTGCTTATAACTTGAGTTGTGAACGTCCGATTGAGCTAATATTTGTACAGAATGTAGAGCCCTGATACTGCAGGTGATGGAGGAGTTTCAACTCCATACCTCATTCCGTTGTAGAGTTACGGTATTATTTGTGTATTTCGTGCTCAAACCATAGAGGGCGTCAAGGTCAATAATTTTGACTTCTATTTGACCCCACTTGACCTCGTGACCCACATTTGACCCCGTGACCCTGCTTGACCTTTGTTTGACGTCGTGACCTCTACTTGACCCCTATTTGACCCCACTTGACCTCGTGACCCACATTTGACCCCGTGACCCCTGCTTGACCTTTGTTTGACCTCGTGACCTCTACTTGACCTCTATTTGACCCCACTTGACCTCGTGACCCACATTTGACCCCGTGACCCCTGCTTGACCTTTGTTTGACCTTTTGACCTCTATTTGATCCCACTTGACCCCGTGACCCCTACTTGACTTTTGTTTGACCTCTTGACCTCTACTTGACCCTTCTGACCTCGTTAGGGTTAGGGTTAGGGTTAGGGTTAGGGTTAGGGTTAGGGTTAGGGTTAGGGTTAGGGTTAGGGTTAGGGTTAGGGTTAGGGTTAGGGTTAGGGTTAGGGTTAAATAAAACAGGGATGGTAGGGTTAGGGTTAGGGTTAGGGTTAGGGTTAGGGTTAGGGTTAGGGTTAGGGTTAGGGTTAGGGTTAGGGTTAGGGTTAGGGTTAGGGTTAGGGTTAGGGTTAAATAAAACAGGGATGGTACTGTTGGAACGCGTTAAAGGGGTAGGGACTTTTGGAACTGAGGTTAAAGGGCCTTGGGTCTTTTGGAACTGGGCTGTAGCGGGAGTTCTGTTTACTTGATTTTGCTGTAATTTTTATAGAATGTACCTCAGCTAACTGGAGGAGTTTGGTGAAAGTATGAAACGAATCGGACGCAGGGGGGCGGAGTTATGATAATTCTTGTAAAAATTTAAATATGTCAATTTTCAGTTTTGGAACTGGAAGTTGCCATTGTCCGATCGGGCCCAGATTTTTACTTCTCAATTGGTTTGACCTCAGCAACAACATACTAAAAGGTCAGGTCAATCGGACTTACACTTTTGGAGTTATGCCAATTAAAAGAATTTTGTTTTCCCTATTCTTTTGTGCACGTGTACAAACCCTATGGGGATTTCGTACTTTGACTTTTCGGACCTTTTCCTATACCTTTGTACACATGCATTAACCCAATGGGATTTTTGTACTTTAACATTCTGACGTAAATGCTATACCTTTGTGCACATGCATTAACCCAATGGGAAATTCGGACTCCATACAGAACTTTGTTTTGCTTATAACTTGAGTTGTGAACGTCCGATTGAGCTAATATTTGTACAGAATGTAGAGCCCTGATACTGCAGGTGATGGAGGAGTTTCAACTCCATACCTCATTCCGTTGTAGAGTTACGGTATTATTTGTGTATTTCGTGCTCAAACCATAGAGGGCGTCAAGGTCAATAATTTTGACTTCTATTTGACCCCACTTGACCTCGTGACCCACATTTGACCCCGTGACCCTGCTTGACCTTTGTTTGACGTCGTGACCTCTACTTGACCCCTATTTGACCCCACTTGACCTCGTGACCCACATTTGACCCCGTGACCCCTGCTTGACCTTTGTTTGACCTCGTGACCTCTACTTGACCTCTATTTGACCCCACTTGACCTCGTGACCCACATTTGACCCCGTGACCCCTGCTTGACCTTTGTTTGACCTTTTGACCTCTATTTGATCCCACTTGACCCCGTGACCCCTACTTGACTTTTGTTTGACCTCTTGACCTCTACTTGACCCTTCTGACCTCGTTAGGGTTAGGGTTAGGGTTAGGGTTAGGGTTAGGGTTAGGGTTAGGGTTAGGGTTAGGGTTAGGGTTAGGGTTAGGGTTAGGGTTAGGGTTAGGGTTAGGGTTAAATAAAACAGGGATGGTAGGGTTAGGGTTAGGGTTAGGGTTAGGGTTAGGGTTAGGGTTAGGGTTAGGGTTAGGGTTAGGGTTAGGGTTAGGGTTAGGGTTAGGGTTAGGGTTAGGGTTAAATAAAACAGGGATGGTACTGTTGGAACGCGTTAAAGGGGTAGGGACTTTTGGAACTGAGGTTAAAGGGCCTTGGGTCTTTTGGAACTGGGCTGTAGCGGGAGTTCTGTTTACTTGATTTTGCTGTAATTTTTATAGAATGTACCTCAGCTAACTGGAGGAGTTTGGTGAAAGTATGAAACGAATCGGACGCAGGGGGGCGGAGTTATGATAATTCTTGTAAAAATTTAAATATGTCAATTTTCAGTTTTGGAACTGGAAGTTGCCATTGTCCGATCGGGCCCAGATTTTTTACTTCTCAATTGGTTTGACCTCAGCAACAACATACTAAAAGGTCAGGTCAATCGGACTTACACTTTTGGAGTTATGCCAATTAAAAGAATTTTGTTTTCCCTATTCTTTTGTGCACGTGTACAAACCCTATGGGGATTTCGTACTTTGACTTTTTCGGACCTTTTCCTATACCTTTGTACACATGCATTAACCCAATGGGATTTTTGTACTTTAACATTCTGACGTAAATGCTATACCTTTGTGCACATGCATTAACCCAATGGGAAATTCGGACTCCATACAGAACTTTGTTTTGCTTATAACTTGAGTTGTGAACGTCCGATTGAGCTAATATTTGTACAGAATGTAGAGCCCTGATACTGCAGGTGATGGAGGAGTTTCAACTCCATACCTCATTCCGTTGTAGAGTTACGGTATTATTTGTGTATTTCGTGCTCAAACCATAGAGGGCGTCAAGGTCAATAATTTTGACTTCTATTTGACCCCACTTGACCTCGTGACCCACATTTGACCCCGTGACCCTGCTTGACCTTTGTTTGACGTCGTGACCTCTACTTGACCCCTATTTGACCCCACTTGACCTCGTGACCCACATTTGACCCCGTGACCCCTGCTTGACCTTTGTTTGACCTCGTGACCTCTACTTGACCTCTATTTGACCCCACTTGACCTCGTGACCCACATTTGACCCCGTGACCCCTGCTTGACCTTTGTTTGACCGTTTGACCTCTATTTGATCCCACTTGACCCCGTGACCCCTACTTGACTTTTGTTTGACCTCTTGACCTCTACTTGACCCTTCTGACCTCGTTAGGGTTAGGGTTAGGGTTAGGGTTAGGGTTAGGGTTAGGGTTAGGGTTAGGGTTAGGGTTAGGGTTAGGGTTAGGGTTAGGGTTAGGGTTAGGGTTAAATAAAACAGGGATGGTAGGGTTAGGGTTAGGGTTAGGGTTAGGGTTAGGGTTAGGGTTAGGGTTAGGGTTAGGGTTAGGGTTAGGGTTAGGGTTAGGGTTAGGGTTAGGGTTAGGGTTAGGGTTAGGGTTAAATAAAACAGGGATGGTACTGTTGGAACGCGTTAAAGGGGTAGGGACTTTTTGAACTGAGGTTAAAGGGCCTTGGGTCTTTGGAACTGGGCTGTAGCGGGAGTTCTGTTTACTTGATTTTGCTGTAATTTTTATAGAATGTACCTCAGCTAACTGGAGGAGTTTGGTGAAAGTATGAAACGAATCGGACGCAGGGGGGCGGAGTTATGATAATTCTTGTAAAAATTTAAATATGTCAATTTTCAGTTTTGGAACTGGAAGTTGCCATTGTCCGATCGGGCCCAGATTTTTACTTCTCAATTGGTTTGACCTCAGCAACAACATACTAAAAGGTCAGGTCAATCGGACTTACACTTTTGGAGTTATGCCAATTAAAAGAATTTTGTTTTCCCTATTCTTTTGTGCACGTGTACAAACCCTATGGGGATTTCGTACTTTGACTTTTTCGGACCTTTTCCTATACCTTTGTACACATGCATTAACCCAATGGGATTTTTGTACTTTAACATTCTGACGTAAATGCTATACCTTTGTGCACATGCATTAACCCAATGGGAAATTCGGACTCCATACAGAACTTTGTTTTGCTTATAACTTGAGTTGTGAACGTCCGATTGAGCTAATATTTGTACAGAATGTAGAGCCCTGATACTGCAGGTGATGGAGGAGTTTCAACTCCATACCTCATTCCGTTGTAGAGTTACGGTATTATTTGTGTATTTCGTGCTCAAACCATAGAGGGCGTCAAGGTCAATAATTTTGACTTCTATTTGACCCCACTTGACCTCGTGACCCACATTTGACCCCGTGACCCTGCTTGACCTTTGTTTGACGTCGTGACCTCTACTTGACCCCTATTTGACCCCACTTGACCTCGTGACCCACATTTGACCCCGTGACCCCTGCTTGACCTTTGTTTGACCTCGTGACCTCTACTTGACCTCTATTTGACCCCACTTGACCTCGTGACCCACATTTGACCCCGTGACCCCTGCTTGACCTTTGTTTGACCTTTTGACCTCTATTTGATCCCACTTGACCCCGTGACCCCTACTTGACTTTTGTTTGACCTCTTGACCTCTACTTGACCCTTCTGACCTCGTTAGGGTTAGGGTTAGGGTTAGGGTTAGGGTTAGGGTTAGGGTTAGGGTTAGGGTTAGGGTTAGGGTTAGGGTTAGGGTTAGGGTTAGGGTTAGGGTTAAATAAAACAGGGATGGTAGGGTTAGGGTTAGGGTTAGGGTTAGGGTTAGGGTTAGGGTTAGGGTTAGGGTTAGGGTTAGGGTTAGGGTTAGGGTTAGGGTTAGGGTTAGGGTTAAATAAAACAGGGATGGTACTGTTGGAACGCGTTAAAGGGGGTAGGGACTTTTGGAACTGAGGTTAAAGGGCCTTGGGTCTTTTGGAACTGGGCTGTAGCGGGAGTTCTGTTTACTTGATTTTGCTGTAATTTTTATAGAATGTACCTCAGCTAACTGGAGGAGTTTGGTGAAAGTATGAAACGAATCGGACGCAGGGGGGCGGAGTTATGATAATTCTTGTAAAAATTTAAATATGTCAATTTTCAGTTTTGGAACTGGAAGTTGCCATTGTCCGATCGGGCCCAGATTTTGTACTTCTCAATTGGTTTGACCTCAGCAACAACATACTAAAAGGTCAGGTCAATCGGACTTACACTTTTGGAGTTATGCCAATTAAAAGAATTTTGTTTTCCCTATTCTTTTGTGCACGTGTACAAACCCTATGGGGATTTCGTACTTTGACTTTTTCGGACCTTTTCCTATACCTTTGTACACATGCATTAACCCAATGGGATTTTTGTACTTTAACATTCTGACGTAAATGCTATACCTTTGTGCACATGCATTAACCCAATGGGAAATTCGGACTCCATACAGAACTTTGTTTTGCTTATAACTTGAGTTGTGAACGTCCGATTGAGCTAATATTTGTACAGAATGTAGAGCCCTGATACTGCAGGTGATGGAGGAGTTTCAACTCCATACCTCATTCCGTTGTAGAGTTACGGTATTATTTGTGTATTTCGTGCTCAAACCATAGAGGGCGTCAAGGTCAATAATTTTGACTTCTATTTGACCCCACTTGACCTCGTGACCCACATTTGACCCCGTGACCCTGCTTGACCTTTGTTTGACGTCGTGACCTCTACTTGACCCCTATTTGACCCCACTTGACCTCGTGACCCACATTTGACCCCGTGACCCCTGCTTGACCTTTGTTTGACCTCGTGACCTCTACTTGACCTCTATTTGACCCCACTTGACCTCGTGACCCACATTTGACCCCGTGACCCCTGCTTGACCTTTGTTTGACCTTTTGACCTCTATTTGATCCCACTTGACCCCGTGACCCCTACTTGACTTTTGTTTGACCTCTTGACCTCTACTTGACCCTTCTGACCTCGTTAGGGTTAGGGTTAGGGTTAGGGTTAGGGTTAGGGTTAGGGTTAGGGTTAGGGTTAGGGTTAGGGTTAGGGTTAGGGTTAGGGTTAGGGTTAGGGTTAGGGTTAAATAAAACAGGGATGGTAGGGTTAGGGTTAGGGTTAGGGTTAGGGTTAGGGTTAGGGTTAGGGTTAGGGTTAGGGTTAGGGTTAGGGTTAGGGTTAGGGTTAGGGTTAGGGTTAGGGTTAGGGTTAAATAAAACAGGGATGGTACTGTTGGAACGCGTTAAAGGGGTAGGGACTTTTGGAACTGAGGTTAAAGGGCCTTGGGTCTTTTGGAACTGGGCTGTAGCGGGAGTTCTGTTTACTTGATTTTGCTGTAATTTTTATAGAATGTACCTCAGCTAACTGGAGGAGTTTGGTGAAAGTATGAAACGAATCGGACGCAGGGGGGCGGAGTTATGATAATTCTTGTAAAAATTTAAATATGTCAATTTTCAGTTTTGGAACTGGAAGTTGCCATTGTCCGATCGGGCCCAGATTTTTTACTTCTCAATTGGTTTGACCTCAGCAACAACATACTAAAAGGTCAGGTCAATCGGACTTACACTTTTGGAGTTATGCCAATTAAAAGAATTTTGTTTTCCCTATTCTTTTGTGCACGTGTACAAACCCTATGGGGATTTCGTACTTTGACTTTTTCGGACCTTTTCCTATACCTTTGTACACATGCATTAACCCAATGGGATTTTTGTACTTTAACATTCTGACGTAAATGCTATACCTTTGTGCACATGCATTAACCCAATGGGAAATTCGGACTCCATACAGAACTTTGTTTTGCTTATAACTTGAGTTGTGAACGTCCGATTGAGCTAATATTTGTACAGAATGTAGAGCCCTGATACTGCAGGTGATGGAGGAGTTTCAACTCCATACCTCATTCCGTTGTAGAGTTACGGTATTATTTGTGTATTTCGTGCTCAAACCATAGAGGGCGTCAAGGTCAATAATTTTGACTTCTATTTGACCCCACTTGACCTCGTGACCCACATTTGACCCCGTGACCCTGCTTGACCTTTGTTTGACGTCGTGACCTCTACTTGACCCCTATTTGACCCCACTTGACCTCGTGACCCACATTTGACCCCGTGACCCCTGCTTGACCTTTGTTTGACCTCGTGACCTCTACTTGACCTCTATTTGACCCCACTTGACCTCGTGACCCACATTTGACCCCGTGACCCCTGCTTGACCTTTGTTTGACCTTTTGACCTCTATTTGATCCCACTTGACCCCGTGACCCCTACTTGACTTTTGTTTGACCTCTTGACCTCTACTTGACCCTTCTGACCTCGTTAGGGTTAGGGTTAGGGTTAGGGTTAGGGTTAGGGTTAGGGTTAGGGTTAGGGTTAGGGTTAGGGTTAGGGTTAGGGTTAGGGTTAGGGTTAGGGTTAAATAAAACAGGGATGGTAGGGTTAGGGTTAGGGTTAGGGTTAGGGTTAGGGTTAGGGTTAGGGTTAGGGTTAGGGTTAGGGTTAGGGTTAGGGTTAGGGTTAGGGTTAAATAAAACAGGGATGGTACTGTTGGAACGCGTTAAAGGGGGTAGGGACTTTTGGAACTGAGGTTAAAGGGCCTTGGGTCTTTTGGAACTGGGCTGTAGCGGGAGTTCTGTTTACTTGATTTTGCTGTAATTTTTATAGAATGTACCTCAGCTAACTGGAGGAGTTTGGTGAAAGTATGAAACGAATCGGACGCAGGGGGGCGGAGTTATGATAATTCTTGTAAAAATTTAAATATGTCAATTTTCAGTTTTGGAACTGGAAGTTGCCATTGTCCGATCGGGCCCAGATTTTTTACTTCTCAATTGGTTTGACCTCAGCAACAACATACTAAAAGGTCAGGTCAATCGGACTTACACTTTTGGAGTTATGCCAATTAAAAGAATTTTGTTTTCCTATTCTTTTGTGCACGTGTACAAACCCTATGGGGATTTCGTACTTTGACTTTTTCGGACCTTTTCCTATACCTTTGTACACATGCATTAACCCAATGGGATTTTTGTACTTTAACATTCTGACGTAAATGCTATACCTTTGTGCACATGCATTAACCCAATGGGAAATTCGGACTCCATACAGAACTTTGTTTTGCTTATAACTTGAGTTGTGAACGTCCGATTGAGCTAATATTTGTACAGAATGTAGAGCCCTGATACTGCAGGTGATGGAGGAGTTTCAACTCCATACCTCATTCCGTTGTAGAGTTACGGTATTATTTGTGTATTTCGTGCTCAAACCATAGAGGGCGTCAAGGTCAATAATTTTGACTTCTATTTGACCCCACTTGACCTCGTGACCCACATTTGACCCCGTGACCCTGCTTGACCTTTGTTTGACGTCGTGACCTCTACTTGACCCCTATTTGACCCCACTTGACCTCGTGACCCACATTTGACCCCGTGACCCCTGCTTGACCTTTGTTTGACCTCGTGACCTCTACTTGACCTCTATTTGACCCCACTTGACCTCGTGACCCACATTTGACCCCGTGACCCCTGCTTGACCTTTGTTTGACCTTTTGACCTCTATTTGATCCCACTTGACCCCGTGACCCCTACTTGACTTTTGTTTGACCTCTTGACCTCTACTTGACCCTTCTGACCTCGTTAGGGTTAGGGTTAGGGTTAGGGTTAGGGTTAGGGTTAGGGTTAGGGTTAGGGTTAGGGTTAGGGTTAGGGTTAGGGTTAGGGTTAGGGTTAGGGTTAGGGTTAAATAAAACAGGGATGGTAGGGTTAGGGTTAGGGTTAGGGTTAGGGTTAGGGTTAGGGTTAGGGTTAGGGTTAGGGTTAGGGTTAGGGTTAGGGTTAGGGTTAGGGTTAGGGTTAGGGTTAGGGTTAAATAAAACAGGGATGGTACTGTTGGAACGCGTTAAAGTGGTAGGGACTTTTGGAACTGAGGTTAAAGGGCCTTGGGTCTTTTGGAACTGGGCTGTAGCGGGAGTTCTGTTTACTTGATTTTGCTGTAATTTTTATAGAATGTACCTCAGCTAACTGGAGGAGTTTGGTGAAAGTATGAAACGAATCGGACGCAGGGGGGCGGAGTTATGATAATTCTTGTAAAAATTTAAATATGTCAATTTTCAGTTTTGGAACTGGAAGTTGCCATTGTCCGATCGGGCCCAGATTATTTAATTCTCAATTGGTTTGACCTCAGCAACAACATACTAAAAGGTCAGGTCAATCGGACTTACACTTTTGGAGTTATGCCAATTAAAAGAATTTTGTTTTCCTATTCTTTTGTGCACGTGTACAAACCCTATGGGGATTTCGTACTTTGACTTTTTCGGACCTTTTCCTATACCTTTGTACACATGCATTAACCCAATGGGATTTTTGTACTTTAACATTCTGACGTAAATGCTATACCTTTGTGCACATGCATTAACCCAATGGGAAATTCGGACTCCATACAGAACTTTGTTTTGCTTATAACTTGAGTTGTGAACGTCCGATTGAGCTAATATTTGTACAGAATGTAGAGCCCTGATACTGCAGGTGATGGAGGAGTTTCAACTCCATACCTCATTCCGTTGTAGAGTTACGGTATTATTTGTGTATTTCGTGCTCAAACCATAGAGGGCGTCAAGGTCAATAATTTTGACTTCTATTTGACCCCACTTGACCTCGTGACCCACATTTGACCCCGTGACCCTGCTTGACCTTTGTTTGACCTCGTGACCTCTACTTGACCCCTATTTGACCCCACTTGACCTCGTGACCCACATTTGACCCCGTGACCCCTGCTTGACCTTTGTTTGACCTCGTGACCTCTACTTGACCTCTATTTGACCCCACTTGACCTCGTGACCCACATTTGACCCCGTGACCCCTGCTTGACCTTTGTTTGACCTTTTGACCTCTATTTGATCCCACTTGACCCCGTGACCCCTACTTGACTTTTGTTTGACCTCTTGACCTCTACTTGACCCTTCTGACCTCGTTAGGGTTAGGGTTAGGGTTAGGGTTAGGGTTAGGGTTAGGGTTAGGGTTAGGGTTAGGGTTAGGGTTAGGGTTAGGGTTAGGGTTAGGGTTAGGGTTAGGGTTAAATAAAACAGGGATGGTAGGGTTAGGGTTAGGGTTAGGGTTAGGGTTAGGGTTAGGGTTAGGGTTAGGGTTAGGGTTAGGGTTAGGGTTAGGGTTAGGGTTAGGGTTAGGGTTAGGGTTAGGGTTAGGGTTAGGGTTAAATAAAACAGGGATGGTACTGTTGGAACGCGTTAAAGGGGTAGGGACTTTTGGAACTGAGGTTAAAGGGCCTTGGGTCTTTTGGAACTGGGCTGTAGCGGGAGTTCTGTTTACTTGATTTTGCTGTAATTTTTATAGAATGTACCTCAGCTAACTGGAGGAGTTTGGTGAAAGTATGAAACGAATCGGACGCAGGGGGGCGGAGTTATGATAATTCTTGTAAAAATTTAAATATGTCAATTTTCAGTTTTGGAACTGGAAGTTGCCATTGTCCGATCGGGCCCAGATTTTTACTTCTCAATTGGTTTGACCTCAGCAACAACATACTAAAAGGTCAGGTCAATCGGACTTACACTTTTGGAGTTATGCCAATTAAAAGAATTTTGTTTTCCCTATTCTTTTGTGCACGTGTACAAACCCTATGGGGATTTCGTACTTTGACTTTTTCGGACCTTTTCCTATACCTTTGTACACATGCATTAACCCAATGGGATTTTTGTACTTTAACATTCTGACGTAAATGCTATACCTTTGTGCACATGCATTAACCCAATGGGAAATTCGGACTCCATACAGAACTTTGTTTTGCTTATAACTTGAGTTGTGAACGTCCGATTGAGCTAATATTTGTACAGAATGTAGAGCCCTGATACTGCAGGTGATGGAGGAGTTTCAACTCCATACCTCATTCCGTTGTAGAGTTACGGTATTATTTGTGTATTTCGTGCTCAAACCATAGAGGGCGTCAAGGTCAATAATTTTGACTTCTATTTGACCCCACTTGACCTCGTGACCCACATTTGACCCCGTGACCCTGCTTGACCTTTGTTTGACCTCGTGACCTCTACTTGACCCCTATTTGACCCCACTTGACCTCGTGACCCACATTTGACCCCGTGACCCCTGCTTGACCTTTGTTTGACCTCGTGACCTCTACTTGACCTCTATTTGACCCCACTTGACCTCGTGACCCACATTTGACCCCGTGACCCCTGCTTGACCTTTGTTTGACCTTTTGACCTCTATTTGATCCCACTTGACCCCGTGACCCCTACTTGACTTTTGTTTGACCTCTTGACCTCTACTTGACCCTTCTGACCTCGTTAGGGTTAGGGTTAGGGTTAGGGTTAGGGTTAGGGTTAGGGTTAGGGTTAGGGTTAGGGTTAGGGTTAGGGTTAGGGTTAGGGTTAGGGTTAGGGTTAGGGTTAAATAAAACAGGGATGGTAGGGTTAGGGTTAGGGTTAGGGTTAGGGTTAGGGTTAGGGTTAGGGTTAGGGTTAGGGTTAGGGTTAGGGTTAGGGTTAGGGTTAGGGTTAGGGTTAGGGTTAAATAAAACAGGGATGGTACTGTTGGAACGCGTTAAAGGGGTAGGGACTTTTGGAACTGAGGTTAAAGGGCCTTGGGTCTTTTGGAACTGGGCTGTAGCGGGAGTTCTGTTTATTTGATTTTGCTGTAATTTTTATAGAATGTACCTCAGCTAACTGGAGGAGTTTGGTGAAAGTATGAAACGAATCGGACGCAGGGGGGCGGAGTTATGCCAATTCTTGTAAAAATTTAAATATGTCAATTTTCAGTTTTGGAACTGGAAGTTGCCATTGTCCGATCGGGCCCAGATTTTTTACTTCTCAATTGGTTTGACCTCAGCAACAACATACTAAAAGGTCAGGTCAATCGGACTTACACTTTTGGAGTTATGCCAATTAAAAGAATTTTGTTTTCCCTATTCTTTTGTGCACGTGTACAAACCCTATGGGGATTTCGTACTTTGACTTTTTCGGACCTTTTCCTATACCTTTGTACACATGCATTAACCCAATGGGATTTTTGTACTTTAACATTCTGACGTAAATGCTATACCTTTGTGCACATGCATTAACCCAATGGGAAATTCGGACTCCATACAGAACTTTGTTTTGCTTATAACTTGAGTTGTGAACGTCCGATTGAGCTAATATTTGTACAGAATGTAGAGCCCTGATACTGCAGGTGATGGAGGAGTTTCAACTCCATACCTCATTCCGTTGTAGAGTTACGGTATTATTTGTGTATTTCGTGCTCAAACCATAGAGGGCGTCAAGGTCAATAATTTTGACTTCTATTTGACCCCACTTGACCTCGTGACCCACATTTGACCCCGTGACCCTGCTTGACCTTTGTTTGACCTCGTGACCTCTACTTGACCCTATTTGACCCCACTTGACCTCGTGACCCACATTTGACCCCGTGACCCCTGCTTGACCTTTGTTTGACCTCGTGACCTCTACTTGACCTCTATTTGACCCCACTTGACCTCGTGACCCACATTTGACCCCGTGACCCCTGCTTGACCTTTGTTTGACCTTTTGACCTCTATTTGATCCCACTTGACCCCGTGACCCCTACTTGACTTTTGTTTGACCTCTTGACCTCTACTTGACCCTTCTGACCTCGTTAGGGTTAGGGTTAGGGTTAGGGTTAGGGTTAGGGTTAGGGTTAGGGTTAGGGTTAGGGTTAGGGTTAGGGTTAGGGTTAGGGTTAGGGTTAGGGTTAAATAAAACAGGGATGGTAGGGTTAGGGTTAGGGGTTAGGGTTAGGGTTAGGGTTAGGGTTAGGGTTAGGGTTAGGGTTAGGGTTAGGGTTAGGGTTAGGGTTAGGGTTAGGGTTAGGGTTAGGGTTAAATAAAACAGGGATGGTACTGTTGGAACGCGTTAAAGGGGGTAGGGACTTTTGGAACTGAGGTTAAAGGGCCTTGGGTCTTTTGGAACTGGGCTGTAGCGGGAGTTCTGTTTACTTGATTTTGCTGTAATTTTTATAGAATGTACCTCAGCTAACTGGAGGAGTTTGGTGAAAGTATGAAACGAATCGGACGCAGGGGGGCGGAGTTATGCCAATTCTTGTAAAAATTTAAATATGTCAATTTTCAGTTTTGGAACTGGAAGTTGCCATTGTCCGATCGGGCCCAGATTTTTTACTTCTCAATTGGTTTGACCTCAGCAACAACATACTAAAAGGTCAGGTCAATCGGACTTACACTTTTGGAGTTATGCCAATTAAAAGAATTTTGTTTTCCCTATTCTTTTGTGCACGTGTACAAACCCTATGGGGATTTCGTACTTTGACTTTTTCGGACCTTTTCCTATACCTTTGTACACATGCATTAACCCAATGGGATTTTTGTACTTTAACATTCTGACGTAAATGCTATACCTTTGTGCACATGCATTAACCCAATGGGAAATTCGGACTCCATACAGAACTTTGTTTTGCTTATAACTTGAGTTGTGAACGTCCGATTGAGCTAATATTTGTACAGAATGTAGAGCCCTGATACTGCAGGTGATGGAGGAGTTTCAACTCCATACCTCATTCCGTTGTAGAGTTACGGTATTATTTGTGTATTTCGTGCTCAAACCATAGAGGGCGTCAAGGTCAATAATTTTGACTTCTATTTGACCCCACTTGACCTCGTGACCCACATTTGACCCCGTGACCCTGCTTGACCTTTGTTTGACCTCGTGACCTCTACTTGACCCCTATTTGACCCCACTTGACCTCGTGACCCACATTTGACCCCGTGACCCCTGCTTGACCTTTGTTTGACCTCGTGACCTCTACTTGACCTCTATTTGACCCCACTTGACCTCGTGACCCACATTTGACCCCGTGACCCCTGCTTGACCTTTGTTTGACCTTTTGACCTCTATTTGATCCCACTTGACCCCGTGACCCCTACTTGACTTTTGTTTGACCTCTTGACCTCTACTTGACCCTTCTGACCTCGTTAGGGTTAGGGTTAGGGTTAGGGTTAGGGTTAGGGTTAGGGTTAGGGTTAGGGTTAGGGTTAGGGTTAGGGTTAGGGTTAGGGTTAGGGTTAGGGTTAGGGTTAGGGTTAGGGTTAGGGTTAGGGTTAGGGTTAGGGTTAGGGTTAGGGTTAGGGTTAGGGTTAGGGTTAGGGTTAGGGTTAGGGTTAGGGTTAGGGTTAGGGTTAAATAAAACAGGGATGGTACTGTTGGAACGCGTTAAAGGGGGTAGGGACTTTTGGAACTGAGGTTAAAGGGCCTTGGGTCTTTTGGAACTGGGCTGTAGCGGGAGTTCTGTTTATTTGATTTTGCTGTAATTTTTATAGAATGTACCTCAGCTAACTGGAGGAGTTTGGTGAAAGTATGAAACGAATCGGACGCAGGGGGGCGGAGTTATGCCAATTCTTGTAAAAATTTAAATATGTCAATTTTCAGTTTTGGAACTGGAAGTTGCCATTGTCCGATCGGGCCCAGATTTTTTACTTCTCAATTGGTTTGACCTCAGCAACAACATACTAAAAGGTCAGGTCAATCGGACTTACACTTTTGGAGTTATGCCAATTAAAAGAATTTTGTTTTCCTATTCTTTTGTGCACGTGTACAAACCCTATGGGGATTTCGTACTTTGACTTTTTCGGACCTTTTCCTATACCTTTGTACACATGCATTAACCCAATGGGATTTTTGTACTTTAACATTCTGACGTAAATGCTATACCTTTGTGCACATGCATTAACCCAATGGGAAATTCGGACTCCATACAGAACTTTGTTTTGCTTATAACTTGAGTTGTGAACGTCCGATTGAGCTAATATTTGTACAGAATGTAGAGCCCTGATACTGCAGGTGATGGAGGAGTTTCAACTCCATACCTCATTCCGTTGTAGAGTTACGGTATTATTTGTGTATTTCGTGCTCAAACCATAGAGGGCGTCAAGGTCAATAATTTTGACTTCTATTTGACCCCACTTGACCTCGTGACCCACATTTGACCCCGTGACCCTGCTTGACCTTTGTTTGACCTCGTGACCTCTACTTGACCCCTATTTGACCCCACTTGACCTCGTGACCCACATTTGACCCCGTGACCCCTGCTTGACCTTTGTTTGACCTCGTGACCTCTACTTGACCTCTATTTGACCCCACTTGACCTCGTGACCCACATTTGACCCCGTGACCCCTGCTTGACCTTTGTTTGACCTTTTGACCTCTATTTGATCCCACTTGACCCCGTGACCCCTACTTGACTTTTGTTTGACCTCTTGACCTCTACTTGACCCTTCTGACCTCGTTAGGGTTAGGGTTAGGGTTAGGGTTAGGGTTAGGGTTAGGGTTAGGGTTAGGGTTAGGGTTAGGGTTAGGGTTAGGGTTAGGGTTAGGGTTAGGGTTAAATAAAACAGGGATGGTAGGGTTAGGGTTAGGGGTTAGGGTTAGGGTTAGGGTTAGGGTTAGGGTTAGGGTTAGGGTTAGGGTTAGGGTTAGGGTTAGGGTTAGGGTTAGGGTTAGGGTTAGGGTTAAATAAAACAGGGATGGTACTGTTGGAACGCGTTAAAGGGGTAGGGACTTTTGGAACTGAGGTTAAAGGGCCTTGGGTCTTTTGGAACTGGGCTGTAGCGGGAGTTCTGTTTACTTGATTTTGCTGTAATTTTTATAGAATGTACCTCAGCTAACTGGAGGAGTTTGGTGAAAGTATGAAACGAATCGGACGCAGGGGGGCGGAGTTATGCCAATTCTTGTAAAAATTTAAATATGTCAATTTTCAGTTTTGGAACTGGAAGTTGCCATTGTCCGATCGGGCCCAGATTTTTACTTCTCAATTGGTTTGACCTCAGCAACAACATACTAAAAGGTCAGGTCAATCGGACTTACACTTTTGGAGTTATGCCAATTAAAAGAATTTTGTTTTCCTATTCGTTTGTGCACGTGTACAAACCCTATGGGGATTTCGTACTTTGACTTTTCGGACCTTTTCCTATACCTTTGTACACATGCATTAACCCAATGGGATTTTTGTACTTTAACATTCTGACGTAAATGCTATACCTTTGTGCACATGCATTAACCCAATGGGAAATTCGGACTCCATACAGAACTTTGTTTTGCTTATAACTTGAGTTGTGAACGTCCGATTGAGCTAATATTTGTACAGAATGTAGAGCCCTGATACTGCAGGTGATGGAGGAGTTTCAACTCCATACCTCATTCCGTTGTAGAGTTACGGTATTATTTGTGTATTTCGTGCTCAAACCATAGAGGGCGTCAAGGTCAATAATTTTGACTTCTATTTGACCCCACTTGACCTCGTGACCCACATTTGACCCCGTGACCCTGCTTGACCTTTGTTTGACCTCGTGACCTCTACTTGACCCCTATTTGACCCCACTTGACCTCGTGACCCACATTTGACCCCGTGACCCCTGCTTGACCTTTGTTTGACCTCGTGACCTCTACTTGACCTCTATTTGACCCCACTTGACCTCGTGACCCACATTTGACCCCGTGACCCCTGCTTGACCTTTGTTTGACCTTTTGACCTCTATTTGATCCCACTTGACCCCGTGACCCCTACTTGACTTTTGTTTGACCTCTTGACCTCTACTTGACCCTTCTGACCTCGTTAGGGTTAGGGTTAGGGTTAGGGTTAGGGTTAGGGTTAGGGTTAGGGTTAGGGTTAGGGTTAGGGTTAGGGTTAGGGTTAGGGTTAGGGTTAGGGTTAGGGTTAGGGTTAGGGTTAGGGTTAGGGTTAGGGTTAGGGTTAGGGTTAGGGTTAGGGTTAGGGTTAGGGTTAGGGTTAGGGTTAGGGTTAGGGTTAGGGTTAGGGTTAAATAAAACAGGGATGGTACTGTTGGAACGCGTTAAAGGGGTAGGGACTTTTGGAACTGAGGTTAAAGGGCCTTGGGTCTTTTGGAACTGGGCTGTAGCGGGAGTTCTGTTTATTTGATTTTGCTGTAATTTTTATAGAATGTACCTCAGCTAACTGGAGGAGTTTGGTGAAAGTATGAAACGAATCGGACGCAGGGGGGCGGAGTTATGCCAATTCTTGTAAAAATTTAAATATGTCAATTTTCAGTTTTGGAACTGGAAGTTGCCATTGTCCGATCGGGCCCAGATTTTTTACTTCTCAATTGGTTTGACCTCAGCAACAACATACTAAAAGGTCAGGTCAATCGGACTTACACTTTTGGAGTTATGCCAATTAAAAGAATTTTGTTTTCCCTATTCGTTTGTGCACGTGTACAAACCCTATGGGGATTTCGTACTTTGACTTTTTCGGACCTTTTCCTATACCTTTGTACACATGCATTAACCCAATGGGATTTTTGTACTTTAACATTCTGACGTAAATGCTATACCTTTGTGCACATGCATTAACCCAATGGGAAATTCGGACTCCATACAGAACTTTGTTTTGCTTATAACTTGAGTTGTGAACGTCCGATTGAGCTAATATTTGTACAGAATGTAGAGCCCTGATACTGCAGGTGATGGAGGAGTTTCAACTCCATACCTCATTCCGTTGTAGAGTTACGGTATTATTTGTGTATTTCGTGCTCAAACCATAGAGGGCGTCAAGGTCAATAATTTTGACTTCTATTTGACCCCACTTGACCTCGTGACCCACATTTGACCCCGTGACCCTGCTTGACCTTTGTTTGACCTCGTGACCTCTACTTGACCCCTATTTGACCCCACTTGACCTCGTGACCCACATTTGACCCCGTGACCCCTGCTTGACCTTTGTTTGACCTCGTGACCTCTACTTGACCTCTATTTGACCCCACTTGACCTCGTGACCCACATTTGACCCCGTGACCCCTGCTTGACCTTTGTTTGACCTTTTGACCTCTATTTGATCCCACTTGACCCCGTGACCCCTACTTGACTTTTGTTTGACCTCTTGACCTCTACTTGACCCTTCTGACCTCGTTAGGGTTAGGGTTAGGGTTAGGGTTAGGGTTAGGGTTAGGGTTAGGGTTAGGGTTAGGGTTAGGGTTAGGGTTAGGGTTAGGGTTAGGGTTAGGGTTAGGGTTAAATAAAACAGGGATGGTAGGGTTAGGGTTAGGGTTAGGGTTAGGGTTAGGGTTAGGGTTAGGGTTAGGGTTAGGGTTAGGGTTAGGGTTAGGGTTAGGGTTAGGGTTAGGGTTAGGGTTAGGGTTAAATAAAACAGGGATGGTACTGTTGGAACGCGTTAAAGGGGGTAGGGACTTTTGGAACTGAGGTTAAAGGGCCTTGGGTCTTTTGGAACTGGGCTGTAGCGGGAGTTCTGTTTACTTGATTTTGCTGTAATTTTTATAGAATGTACCTCAGCTAACTGGAGGAGTTTGGTGAAAGTATGAAACGAATCGGACGCAGGGGGGCGGAGTTATGCCAATTCTTGTAAAAATTTAAATATGTCAATTTTCAGTTTTGGAACTGGAAGTTGCCATTGTCCGATCGGGCCCAGATTTTTTATTTCTCAATTGGTTTGACCTCAGCAACAACATACTAAAAGGTCAGGTCAATCGGACGCACACTTTTGGAGTTATGCCAATTAAAAGAATTTTGTTTTTCCCTATTCGTTTGTGCACGTGTACAAACCCTATGGGGATTTCGTACTTTGACTTTTTCGGACCTTTTCCTATACCTTTGTACACATGCATTAACCCAATGGGATTTTTGTACTTTAACATTCTGACGTAAATGCTATACCTTTGTGCACATGCATTAACCCAATGGGAAATTCGGACTCCATACAGAACTTTGTTTTGCTTATAACTTGAGTTGTGAACGTCCGATTGAGCTAATATTTGTACAGAATGTAGAGCCCTGATACTGCAGGTGATGGAGGAGTTTCAACTCCATACCTCATTCCGTTGTAGAGTTACGGTATTATTTGTGTATTTCGTGCTCAAACCATAGAGGGCGTCAAGGTCAATAATTTTGACTTCTATTTGACCCCACTTGACCTCGTGACCCACATTTGACCCCGTGACCCTGCTTGACCTTTGTTTGACCTCGTGACCTCTACTTGACCCCTATTTGACCCCACTTGACCTCGTGACCCACATTTGACCCCGTGACCCCTGCTTGACCTTTGTTTGACCTCGTGACCTCTACTTGACCTCTATTTGACCCCACTTGACCTCGTGACCCACATTTGACCCCGTGACCCCTGCTTGACCTTTGTTTGACCTTTTGACCTCTATTTGATCCCACTTGACCCCGTGACCCCTACTTGACTTTTGTTTGACCTCTTGACCTCTACTTGACCCTTCTGACCTCGTTAGGGTTAGGGTTAGGGTTAGGGTTAGGGTTAGGGTTAGGGTTAGGGTTAGGGTTAGGGTTAGGGTTAGGGTTAGGGTTAGGGTTAGGGTTAGGGTTAAATAAAACAGGGATGGTAGGGTTAGGGTTAGGGTTAGGGTTAGGGTTAGGGTTAGGGTTAGGGTTAGGGTTAGGGTTAGGGTTAGGGTTAGGGTTAGGGTTAGGGTTAGGGTTAGGGTTAGGGTTAGGGTTAGGGTTAGGGTTAGGGTTAGGGTTAGGGTTAGGGTTAGGGTTAAATAAAACAGGGATGGTACTGTTGGAACGCGTTAAAGGGGGTAGGGACTTTTGGAACTGAGGTTAAAGGGTCTTGGGTCTTTTGGAACTGGGCTGTAGCGGGAGTTCTGTTTACTTGATTTTGCTGTAATTTTTATAGAATGTACCTCAGCTAACTGGAGGAGTTTGGTGAAAGTATGAAACGAATCGGACGCATGGGGGCGGAGTTATGCCAATTCTTGTAAAAATTTAAATATGTCAATTTTCAGTTTTGGAACTGGAAGTTGCCATTGTCCGATCGGGCCCAGATTTTTTACTTCTCAATTGGTTTGACCTCAGCAACAACATACTAAAAGGTCAGGTCAATCGGACTTACACTTTTGGAGTTATGCCAATTAAAAGAATTTTGTTTTCCCTATTCGTTTGTGCACGTGTACAAACCCTATGGGGATTTCGTACTTTGACTTTTTCGGACCTTTTCCTATACCTTTGTACACATGCATTAACCCAATGGGATTTTTGTACTTTAACATTCTGACGTAAATGCTATACCTTTGTGCACATGCATTAACCCAATGGGAAATTCGGACTCCATACAGAACTTTGTTTTGCTTATAACTTGAGTTGTGAACGTCCGATTGAGCTAATATTTGTACAGAATGTAGAGCCCTGATACTGCAGGTGATGGAGGAGTTTCAACTCCATACCTCATTCCGTTGTAGAGTTACGGTATTATTTGTGTATTTCGTGCTCAAACCATAGAGGGCGTCAAGGTCAATAATTTTGACTTCTATTTGACCCCACTTGACCTCGTGACCCACATTTGACCCCGTGACCCTGCTTGACCTTTGTTTGACCTCGTGACCTCTACTTGACCCCTATTTGACCCCACTTGACCTCGTGACCCACATTTGACCCCGTGACCCCTGCTTGACCTTTGTTTGACCTCGTGACCTCTACTTGACCTCTATTTGACCCCACTTGACCTCGTGACCCACATTTGACCCCGTGACCCCTGCTTGACCTTTGTTTGACCTTTTGACCTCTATTTGATCCCACTTGACCCCGTGACCCCTACTTGACTTTTGTTTGACCTCTTGACCTCTACTTGACCCTTCTGACCTCGTTAGGGTTAGGGTTAGGGTTAGGGTTAGGGTTAGGGTTAGGGTTAGGGTTAGGGTTAGGGTTAGGGTTAGGGTTAGGGTTAGGGTTAGGGTTAGGGTTAGGGTTAAATAAAACAGGGATGGTAGGGTTAGGGTTAGGGTTAGGGTTAGGGTTAGGGTTAGGGTTAGGGTTAGGGTTAGGGTTAGGGTTAGGGTTAGGGTTAGGGTTAGGGTTAGGGTTAGGGTTAGGGTTAAATAAAACAGGGATGGTACTGTTGGAACGCGTTAAAGGGGTAGGGACTTTTGGAACTGAGGTTAAAGGGCCTTGGGTCTTTTGGAACTGGGCTGTAGCGGGAGTTCTGTTTACTTGATTTTGCTGTAATTTTTATAGAATGTACCTCAGCTAACTGGAGGAGTTTGGTGAAAGTATGAAACGAATCGGACGCAGGGGGGCGGAGTTATGATAATTCTTGTAAAAATTTAAATATGTCAATTTTCAGTTTTGGAACTGGAAGTTGCCATTGTCCGATCGGGCCCAGATTTTTACTTCTCAATTGGTTTGACCTCAGCAACAACATACTAAAAGGTCAGGTCAATCGGACTTACACTTTTGGAGTTATGCCAATTAAAAGAATTTTGTTTTCCCTATTCGTTTGTGCACGTGTACAAACCCTATGGGGATTTCGTACTTTGACTTTTTCGGACCTTTTCCTATACCTTTGTACACATGCATTAACCCAATGGGATTTTTGTACTTTAACATTCTGACGTAAATGCTATACCTTTGTGCACATGCATTAACCCAATGGGAAATTCGGACTCCATACAGAACTTTGTTTTGCTTATAACTTGAGTTGTGAACGTCCGATTGAGCTAATATTTGTACAGAATGTAGAGCCCTGATACTGCAGGTGATGGAGGAGTTTCAACTCCATACCTCATTCCGTTGTAGAGTTACGGTATTATTTGTGTATTTCGTGCTCAAACCATAGAGGGCGTCAAGGTCAATAATTTTGACTTCTATTTGACCCCACTTGACCTCGTGACCCACATTTGACCCCGTGACCCTGCTTGACCTTTGTTTGACCTCGTGACCTCTACTTGACCCCTATTTGACCCCACTTGACCTCGTGACCCACATTTGACCCCGTGACCCCTGCTTGACCTTTGTTTGACCTCGTGACCTCTACTTGACCTCTATTTGACCCCACTTGACCTCGTGACCCACATTTGACCCCGTGACCCCTGCTTGACCTTTGTTTGACCTTTTGACCTCTATTTGATCCCACTTGACCCCGTGACCCCTACTTGACTTTTGTTTGACCTCTTGACCTCTACTTGACCCTTCTGACCTCGTTAGGGTTAGGGTTAGGGTTAGGGTTAGGGTTAGGGTTAGGGTTAGGGTTAGGGTTAGGGTTAGGGTTAGGGTTAGGGTTAGGGTTAGGGTTAGGGTTAGGGTTAAATAAAACAGGGATGGTAGGGTTAGGGTTAGGGTTAGGGTTAGGGTTAGGGTTAGGGTTAGGGTTAGGGTTAGGGTTAGGGTTAGGGTTAGGGTTAGGGTTAGGGTTAGGGTTAGGGTTAAATAAAACAGGGATGGTACTGTTGGAACGCGTTAAAGGGGGTAGGGACTTTTGGAACTGAGGTTAAAGGGCCTTGGGTCTTTTGGAACTGGGCTGTAGCGGGAGTTCTGTTTACTTGATTTTGCTGTAATTTTTATAGAATGTACCTCAGCTAACTGGAGGAGTTTGGTGAAAGTATGAAACGAATCGGACGCAGGGGGGCGGAGTTATGCCAATTCTTGTAAAAATTTAAATATGTCAATTTTCAGTTTTGGAACTGGAAGTTGCCATTGTCCGATCGGGCCCAGATTTTTTACTTCTCAATTGGTTTGACCTCAGCAACAACATACTAAAAGGTCAGGTCAATCGGACTTACACTTTTGGAGTTATGCCAATTAAAAGAATTTTGTTTTCCCTATTCGTTTGTGCACGTGTACAAACCCTATGGGGATTTCGTACTTTGACTTTTTCGGACCTTTTCCTATACCTTTGTACACATGCATTAACCCAATGGGATTTTTGTACTTTAACATTCTGACGTAAATGCTATACCTTTGTGCACATGCATTAACCCAATGGGAAATTCGGACTCCATACAGAACTTTGTTTTGCTTATAACTTGAGTTGTGAACGTCCGATTGAGCTAATATTTGTACAGAATGTAGAGCCCTGATACTGCAGGTGATGGAGGAGTTTCAACTCCATACCTCATTCCGTTGTAGAGTTACGGTATTATTTGTGTATTTCGTGCTCAAACCATAGAGGGCGTCAAGGTCAATAATTTTGACTTCTATTTGACCCCACTTGACCTCGTGACCCACATTTGACCCCGTGACCCTGCTTGACCTTTGTTTGACCTCGTGACCTCTACTTGACCCCTATTTGACCCCACTTGACCTCGTGACCCACATTTGACCCCGTGACCCCTGCTTGACCTTTGTTTGACCTCGTGACCTCTACTTGACCTCTATTTGACCCCACTTGACCTCGTGACCCACATTTGACCCCGTGACCCCTGCTTGACCTTTGTTTGACCTTTTGACCTCTATTTGATCCCACTTGACCCCGTGACCCCTACTTGACTTTTGTTTGACCTCTTGACCTCTACTTGACCCTTCTGACCTCGTTAGGGTTAGGGTTAGGGTTAGGGTTAGGGTTAGGGTTAGGGTTAGGGTTAGGGTTAGGGTTAGGGTTAGGGTTAGGGTTAGGGTTAGGGTTAAATAAAACAGGGATGGTAGGGTTAGGGTTAGGGTTAGGGTTAGGGTTAGGGTTAGGGTTAGGGTTAGGGTTAGGGTTAGGGTTAGGGTTAGGGTTAGGGTTAGGGTTAGGGTTAGGGTTAGGGTTAGGGTTAGGGTTAGGGTTAAATAAAACAGGGATGGTACTGTTGGAACGCGTTAAAGGGGGTAGGGACTTTTGGAACTGAGGTTAAAGGGCCTTGGGTCTTTTGGAACTGGGCTGTAGCGGGAGTTCTGTTTACTTGATTTTGCTGTAATTTTTATAGAATGTACCTCAGCTAACTGGAGGAGTTTGGTGAAAGTATGAAACGAATCGGACGCATGGGGGCGGAGTTATGCTAATTCTTGTAAAAATTTAAATATGTCAATTTTCAGTTTTGGAACTGGAAGTTGCCATTGTCCGATCGGGCCCAGATTTTTTACTTCTCAATTGGTTTGACCTCAGCAACAACATACTAAAAGGTCAGGTCAATCGGACTTACACTTTTGGAGTTATGCCAATTAAAAGAATTTTGTTTTCCCTATTCGTTTGTGCACGTGTACAAACCCTACGGGGATTTCGTACTTTGACTTTTTCGGACCTTTTCCTATACCTTTGTACACATGCATTAACCCAATGGGATTTTTGTACTTTAACATTCTGACGTAAATGCTATACCTTTGTGCACATGCATTAACCCAATGGGAAATTCGGACTCCATACAGAACTTTGTTTTGCTTATAACTTGAGTTGTGAACGTCCGATTGAGCTAATATTTGTACAGAATGTAGAGCCCTGATACTGCAGGTGATGGAGGAGTTTCAACTCCATACCTCATTCCGTTGTAGAGTTACGGTATTATTTGTGTATTTCGTGCTCAAACCATAGAGGGCGTCAAGGTCAATAATTTTGACTTCTATTTGACCCCACTTGACCTCGTGACCCACATTTGACCCCGTGACCCTGCTTGACCTTTGTTTGACCTCGTGACCTCTACTTGACCCCTATTTGACCCCACTTGACCTCGTGACCCACATTTGACCCCGTGACCCCTGCTTGACCTTTGTTTGACCTCGTGACCTCTACTTGACCTCTATTTGACCCCACTTGACCTCGTGACCCACATTTGACCCCGTGACCCCTGCTTGACCTTTGTTTGACCTTTTGACCTCTATTTGATCCCACTTGACCCCGTGACCCCTACTTGACTTTTGTTTGACCTCTTGACCTCTACTTGACCCTTCTGACCTCGTTAGGGTTAGGGTTAGGGTTAGGGTTAGGGTTAGGGTTAGGGGTTAGGGTTAGGGTTAGGGTTAGGGTTAGGGTTAGGGTTAGGGTTAGGGTTAGGGTTAGGGTTAGGGGTTAGGGTTAGGGTTAGGGTTAGGGTTAGGGTTAGGGTTAGGGTTAGGGTTAGGGTTAGGGTTAGGGTTAGGGTTAGGGTTAGGGTTAGGGTTAGGGTTAGGGTTAGGGTTAGGGTTAGGGTTAGGGTTAGGGTTAGGGTTAGGGTTAGGGTTAGGGTTAGGGTTAGGGTTAGGGTTAGGGTTAGGGTTAGGGTTAGGGTTAGGGTTAGGGTTAGGGTTAGGGTTAGGGTTAGGGTTAGGGTTAGGGTTAGGGGTTAGGGTTAGGGTTAGGGGTTAGGGTTAGGGTTAGGGTTAGGGTTAGGGTTAGGGTTAGGGTTAGGGTTAGGGTTAGGGTTAGGGTTAGGGTTAGGGTTAGGGTTAGGGTTAGGGTTAGGGTTAGGGTTAGGGTTAGGGTTAGGGTTAGGGTTAGGGTTAGGGTTAGGGTTAGGGTTAGGGTTAGGGTTAGGGTTAGGGTTAGGGTTAGGGTTAGGGTTAGGGTTAGGGTTAGGGTTAGGGTTAGGGTTAGGGTTAGGGTTAGGGTTAGGGTTAGGGTTAGGGTTAGGGTTAGGGTTAGGGTTAGGGTTAGGGTTAGGGTTAGGGTTAGGGTTAGGGTTAGGGTTAGGGTTAGGGTTAGGGTTAGGGTTAGGGTTGGGGTTAGGGTTAGGGTTAGGGTTAGGGTTAGGGTTAGGGTTAGGGTTAGGGTTAGGGTTAGGGTTAGGGTTAGGGTTAGGGTTAGGGTTAGGGTTAGGGTTAGGGTTGGGGTTAGGGTTAGGGTTAGGGTTAGGGTTAGGGTTAGGGTTAGGGTTAGGGTTAGGGTTAGGGTTAGGGTTAGGGTTAGGGTTAGGGTTAGGGTTAGGGTTAGGGTTAGGGTTAGGGTTAGGGTTAGGGTTAGGGTTAGGGTTAGGGTTAGGGTTAGGGTTAGGGTTGGGGTTAGGGTTAGGGGTTAGGGTTAGGGTTAGGGTTGGGGTTAGGGTTAGGGTTAGGGTTAGGGTTAGGGTTAGGGTTAGGGTTGGGGTTAGGGTTAGGGTTAGGGTTAGGGTTAGGGTTAGGGTTAGGGTTAGGGTTGGGGTTAGGGTTAGGGTTAGGGTTAGGGTTAGGGTTAGGGTTAGGGTTAGGGTTAGGGTTAGGGTTAGGGTTAGGGTTAGGGTTGGGGTTAGGGATGGTTAGGGTTAGGGTTAGGGTTAGGGTTAGGGTTAGGGTTAGGGTTAGGGTTAGGGTTAGGGTTAGGGTTAGGGTTAGGGTTAGGGTTAGGGTTAGGGTTAGGGTTAGGGTTAGGGTTAGGGTTAGGGTTAGGGTTAGGGTTAGGGTTAGGGTTAGGGGTTAGGGTTAGGGTTAGGGTTAGGGTTAGGGTTAGGGTTAGGGTTAGGGTTAGGGTTAGGGTTAGGGTTAGGGTTAGGGTTAGGGTTAGGGTTAGGGTTAGGGTTAGGGTTAGGGTTAGGGTTAGGGTTAGGGTTAGGGTTAGGGGTTAGGGTTAGGGTTAGGGTTAGGGTTAGGGTTGGGGTTAGGGTTAGGGTTAGGGTTAGGGTTAGGGTTAGGGTTAGGGTTAGGGTTAGGGTTAGGGTTAGGGTTAGGGTTAGGGTTGGGGTTTGGGTTAGGGTTGGGGTTAGGGTTAGGGTTAAGGTTAGGGTTAGGGTATTTAGGGTTAGGGTTGATAGGGTTAGGGCTAGCGTTGATAGAGTTAGGGTTAGGGTTAGGGTTAGGGTTAGGGTTAGGGGTTAGGGTTAGGGTTAGGGTTAGGGTTAGGGTTAGGGTTAGGGTTAGGGTTAGGGTTAGGGTTAGGGTTAGGGTTAGGGTTAGGGTTAGGGTTAGGGTTAGGGTTAGGGTTAGGGTTAGGGTTAGGGTTAGGGTTAGGGTTAGGGTTAGGGTTAGGGTTAGGGTTAGGGTTAGGGTTAGGGTTAGGGTTAGGGTTAGGGTTAGGGTTAGGGTTAGGGTTAGGGTTAGGGTTAGGGTTAGGGTTAGGGTTAGGGTTAGGGTTAGGGTTAGGGTTAGGGTTAGGGTTAGGGTTAGGGTTAGGGTTAGGGTTAGGGTTAGGGTTAGGGTTAGGGTTAGGGTTAGGGTTAGGGTTAGGGTTAGGGTTAGGGTTAGGGTTAGGGTTAGGGTTAGGGTTAGGGTTAGGGTTAGGGTTAGGGTTAGGGTTAGGGTTAGGGTTAGGGTTAGGGTTAGGGTTAGGGTTAGGGTTAGGGTTAGGGTTAGGGTTAGGGTTAGGGTTAGGGTTAGGGTTAGGGTTAGGGTTAGGGTTAGGGTTAGGGTTAGGGTTGGGGTTAGGGTTAGGGTTAGGGTTAGGGTTAGGGTTAGGGTTAGGGTTAGGGTTAGGGTTAGGGTTAGGGTTAGGGTTAGGGTTAGGGTTAGGGTTAGGGTTAGGGTTAGGGTTAGGGTTAGGGTTAGGGTTAGGGTTAGGGTTAGGGTTAGGGTTAGGGTTAGGGTTAGGGTTAGGGTTAGGGTTAGGGTTAGGGTTAGGGTTAGGGTTAGGGTTAGGGTTAGGGGTTAGGGTTAGGGTTAGGGTTAGGGTTAGGGTTAGGGTTAGGGTTAGAGAAAGAGTTAGGGTTAGGGTTAGGGTTAGGGTTAGGGTTAGGGTTAGGGTTAGGGTTAGGGTTAGGGTTGGGGTTAGGGTTAGGGTTAGGGTTAGGGTTGGGGTTAGGGTTAGGGTTAGGGTTAGGGTTAGGGTTAGGGTTAGGGTTAGGGTTAGGGTTAGGGTTAGGGTTAGGGTTAGGGTTAGGGTTAGGGTTAGGGTTAGGGTTAGGGTTAGGGTTAGGGTTGAGGTTAGGGTTAGGGTTAGGGTTAGGGTTAGGGTTAGGGTTAGGGTTAGGGTTAGGGTTAGGGTTAGGGTTAGGGTTAGGGTTAGGGTTAGGGTTAGGGTTAGGGTTAGGGTTAGGGTTAGGGGTTAGGGTTAGGGTTAGGGTTAGGGTTAGGGTTAGGGTTAGGGGTTAGGGTTAGGGTTAGGGTTAGGGTTAGGGTTAGGGTTAGGGTTAGGGTTGGGGTTAGGGTTAGGGTTAGGGTTAGGGTTAGGGTTAGGGTTAGGGTTAGGGTTAGGGTTAGGGTTAGGGTTAGGGTTAGGGTTAGGGTTAGGGTTAGGGTTAGGGTTAGGGTTAGGGTTAGGGTTAGGGTTAGGGTTAGGGTTAGGGTTAGGGTTAGGGTTAGGGTTAGGGTTAGGGTTAGGGTTAGGGTTAGGGTTAGGGTTAGGGACTTTTGGAACTGAGGTTAAAGGGCCTTGGGTCTTTTGGAACTGGGCTGTAGCGGGAGTTCTGTTTACTTGATTTTGCTGTAATTTTAATAGAATGTACCTCAGCTAACTGGAGGAGTTTGGTGAAAGTATGAAACGAATCGGACGCAGGGGGCGGAGTTATGCCAATTCTTGTAAAAATTTAAATATGTCAATTTTCAGTTTTGGAACTGGAAGTTGCCATTGTCCGATCGGGCCCAGATTTTTACTTCTCAATTGGTTTGACCTCAGCAACAACATACTAAAAGGTCAGGTCAATCGGACTTACACTTTTGGAGTTATGCCAATTAAAAGAATTTTGTTTTCTCTATTCGTTTGTGCACGTGTACAAACGCTATGGGATTTCGTACTTTGACTTTTTCGGACCTTTTCCCATACCTTTGTACACATGCATTAACCCAATGGGATGTTTGTACTTTAACATTCTGACGGAAATGCTATACCTTTGTGCACATGCATTAACCCAATGGGAAATTCGGACTCCATACAGAACTTTGTTTTGCTTATAACTTGAGTTGTGAACGTCCGATTGAGCTAATATTTGTACAGAATGTAGAGCCCTGATACTGCAGGTGATGGATGAGTTTCAACTCCATACCTCATTCCGTTGTACAGTTACGGTATTATTTGTGTATTTCGTGTACAAACCATAGAGGGCGTCAAGGTCAATAATTTTGACTTCTATTTGGCCACACTTGACCTCGTGACCCACATTTGACCCCGTGACCCTGCTTGACCTTTGTTTGACCTCGTGACCTCTACTTGACCTCTATTTGACCCCACTTGACCTCGTGACCCACATTTGACCCCGTGATCCCTGCTTGACCTTTGTTTGACCTCGTGACCTCTACTTGACCTCTATTTGACCCCACTTGACCTCGTGACCCACATTTGACCCCGTGACCCCTGCTTGACCTTTGTTTGACCTCGTGACCTCTACTTGACCTCTACTTGACCCTTTTGACCTCGTTAGGGTTAGGGTTAGGGTTAGGGTTAGGGTTAGGGTTAGGGTTAAATAAAACAGGGATGGTAGGGTTAGGGTTAGGGTTAGGGTTAGGGTTAGGGTTAAATAAAACAGGGTTGGTAGGGTTAGGGTTAGGGTTAGGGTTAGGGTTAGGGTTAGGGTTAGGGTTAGGGTTAGGGTTAGGGTTAGGGTTAGGGTTAGGGTTAGGGTTAGGGTTAGGGTTAGGGTTAGGGTTAGGGTTAGGGTTAGGGTTAAATAAAACAGGGATGGTACTGTTAGAAGTCGTTAAAGGGGGAGGGGAATTTTGAATCTTAGGTTAAAGGGCCTTGGGTCTTTTGGAACTGGGCTGTAGCGGGAGTTCTGTTTACTTGATTTTGCTGTAATTTTAATAGAATGTACCTCAGCTAACTGGAGGAGTTTGGTGAAAGTATGAAACGAATCGGACGCAGGGGGGCGGAGTTATGCCAATTCTTGTAAAAATTTAAATATGTCAATTTTCAGTTTTGGAACTGGAAGTTGCCATTGTCCGATCGGGCCCAGATTTTTTACTTCTCAATTGGTTTGACCTCAGCAACAACATACTAAAAGGTCAGGTCAATCGGACTTACACTTTTGGAGTTATGCCAATTAAAGAATTTTGTTTTCTCTATTCGTTTGTGCACGTGTACAAACGCTACGGGGATTTCGTACTTTGACTTTTCGGACCTTTTCCCATACCTTTGTACACATGCATTAACCCAATGGGATTTTGTACTTTAACATTCTGACGGAAATGCTATACCTTTGTGCACGCATTAACCCAATGGGAAATTCGGACTCCATACAGAACTTTGTTTTGCTTATAACTTGAGTTGTGAACGTCCGATTGAGCTAATATTTGTACAGAATGTAGAGCCCTGATACTGCAGGTGATGGATGAGTTTCAACTCCATACCTCATTCCGTTGTACAGTTACGGTATTATTTGTGTATTTCGTGTACAAACCATAGAGGGCGTCAAGGTCAATAATTTTGACTTCTATTTGGCCACACTTGACCTCGTGACCCACATTTGACCCCGTGACCCTGCTTGACCTTTGTTTGACCTCGTGACCTCTACTTGACCTCTACTTGACCCTTTTGACCTCGTGACCCACATTTGACCCCGTGACCCCTGCTTGACCTTTGTTTGACCTCGTGACCTCTACCGGCCTCTATTTGGCCACACTTGACCTCGTGACCCACATTTGACCCCGTGACCCCTGCTTGACCTTTGTTTGACCTCGTGACCTCTACTTGACCTCTACTTGACCCTTTTGACCTCGTTAGGGTTAGGGTTAGGGTTAGGGTTAGGGTTAGGGTTAGGGTTAAATAAAACAGGGATGGTAGGGTTAGGGTTAGGGTTAGGGTTAGGGTTAGGGTTAGGGTTAGGGTTAAATAAAACAGGGATGGTAGGGTTAGGGTTAGGGTTAGGGTTAGGGTTAGGGTTAGGGTTAGGGTTAGGGTTAGGGTTAGGGTTAGGGTTAGGGTTAGGGTTAGGGTTAGGGTTAGGGTTAGGGTTAGGGTTAGGGTTAGGGTTAAATAAAACAGGGATGGTACTGTTGGAACGCGTTAAAGGGGGTAGGGACTTTTGGAACTGAGGTTAAAGGGCCTTGGGTCTTTTGGAACTGGGCTGTAGCGGGAGTTCTGTTTACTTGATTTTGCTGTAATTTTAATAGAATGTACCTCAGCTAACTGGAGGAGTTTGGTGAAATTATGAAACTAATCTGACGCAGGGGGGATGAGTTATGCCAATTCTTGTAAAAATTTAAATATGTCAATTTTCAGTTTTGGAACTGGAAGTTGCCATTGTCCGATCGGGCCCAGATTTTTACTTCTCAATTGGTTTGACCTCAGCAACAACATACTAAAAGCTCAGGACAATCGGAATTACACATTTGGAGATATGCAAATTAAAAGATTTTTGTATTATCTATTAGTTTTTTCACGTGTACAAACCCTATGAAATTTCGTACTTTGACTTTTTCGGACCTTTTCCCATACCTTTGTACACATGCATTAGCAATGGGATTTTGTACTTTAACATTCTGACGTAAATGCTATACCTTTGTGCACATGCATTAACCCAATGGGAAATTCGGACTCCATACAGAACTTTGTTTTGCTTATAACTTGAGTTTTGAACGTCCGATTGAGCTAATATTTGTAACTCCAAAAGTGTAAGTCCGATTGACCTGACCTTTTGGTATGTTGTTGCTGAGTCAAACCAATTGAGAAGTAAAAATCTGGGCCCGATCGGACAATGGCAACTTCCAGTTCCAAAACTGAAAATTGACATATTTAAATTTTTACAAGAATTGATAACTCCCCCTGCGTCCGATTCGTTTCATACTTTCACCAAACTCCTCCAGTTAGCTGAGGTACATTCTATTAAAATTACAGCAAAATCAAGTAAACAGAACTCCCGCTACAGCCCAGTTCAAAGACCCAAGGCCCTTTAACCTCAGTTCAAAGTCCTACCCCTTTAACGCGTTCCAACAGTACCATCCCTGTTTTATTTTAACCCTAACCTAACCCTAACCTGGCCTAACCTAACCTAACCCTAACCCTAACCCTAACCCTAACCTAACCCTAACCCTAACCCTAACCTAACCTAACCCTAACCTAACCCTAACCTAACCTAACCTAACCTAACCTAACCCTAACCCTATCCCTGTTTTATTTAACCTAACCTAACCCTAACCCTAACCTAACCTAACGAGGTCAAAAGGGTCAAGTAGAGGTCAAGTAGAGGTCACGAGGTCAAACAAAGGTCAAGCAGGGGTCACGGGGTCAAATGTGGGTCACGAGGTCAAGTGGGGTCAAATAGAGGTCAAGTAGAGGTCACGAGGTCAAACAAAGGTCAAGCAGGGATCACGGGGTCAAATGTGGGTCACGAGGTCAAGTGGGGTCAAATAGGGGTCAAGTAGAGGTCACGAGGTCAAACAAAGGTCAAGCAGGGTCACGGGGTCAAATGTGGGTCACGAGGTCAAGTGGGGTCAAATAGAAGTCAAAATTATTGACCTTGACGCCCTCTATGGTTTGAGCACGAAATACACAAATAATACCGTAACTCTACAACGGAATGAGGTATGGAGTTGAAACTCCTCCATCACCTGCAGTATCAGGGCTCTACATTCTGTACAAATATTAGCTCAATCGGACGTTCACAACTCAAGTTATAAGCAAAACAAAGTTCTGTATGGAGTCCGAATTTCCCATTGGGTTAATGCATGTGCACAAAGGTATAGCATTTACGTCAGAATGTTTAAGTACAAAAATCCCATTGGGTTAATGCATGTGTACAAAGGTATAGGAAAAGGTCCGAAAAAGTCAAAGTACGAAATCCCATAGGGTTTGTACACGTGCACAAACGAATAGGAAAACAAAATTCTTTTAACTGGCATAACTCCAAAAGTGTAAGTCCGATTGACCTGACCTTTTAGTATGTTGTTGCTGAGGTCAAACCAATTGAGAAGTAAAAATTCTGGGCCCGATCGGACAATGGCAACTTCCAGTTCCAAAACTGAAAATTGACATATTTAAATTTTTACAAGAATTGGCATAACTCCGCCCCCTGCGTCCGATTCGTTTCATACTTTCACCAAACTCCTCCAGTTAGCTGAGGTACATTCTATTAAAATTACAGCAAAATCAAGTAAACAGAACTCCCGCTACAGCCCAGTTCCAAAAGACCCAAGGCCCTTTAACCTCAGTTCCAAAAGTCCCTACACACTTTAACGCGTTCCAACAGTACCATCCCTGTTTTATTTAACCCTAACCCTAACCCTAACCCTAACCCTAACCCTAACCCTAACCCTAACCTAACCCTAACCCTAACCCTAACCCTAACCCTAACCCTAACCCTAACCCTAACCTAACCCTAACCCTAACCCTAACCCTAACCCACCATAACCCTAACCCTAACCCTAACCCTAACCCTAACCCTAACCCTAACCCTAACCCTAACGAGGTCAGAAGGGTCAAGTAGAGGTCAAGTAGAGGTCAAGAGGTCAAACAAATGTCAAGGGGCCATGGGGGTCATTTGGGATCAAATAGAGGTCACAAGGTCAAACAAAGGTCAAGCAGGGGTCACGGGGTCAAATGTGGGTCACGAGGTCAAGTGGGGTCAAATAGAGGTCAAGTAGAGGTCACGAGGTCAAACAAAGGTCAAGCAGGGGTCACGGGGTCAAATGTGGGTCACGAGGTCAAGTGGGGTCAAATAGAGGTCAAGTAGAGGTCACGAGGTCAAACAAAGGTCAAGCAGGGTCACGGGGTCAAATGTGGGTCACGAGGTCAAGTGGGGTCAAATAGAAGTCAAAATTATTGACCTTGACGCCCTCTATGGTTTGTACACGAAATACACAAATAATACCGTAACTCTACAACGGAATGAGGTATGGAGTTGAAACTCCTCCATCACCTGCAGTATCAGGGCTCTACATTCTGTACAAATATTAGCTCAATCGGACGTTCACAACTCAAGTTATAAGCAAAACAAAGTTCTGTATGGAGTCCGAATTTCCCATTGGGTTAATGCATGTGCACAAAGGTATAGCATTTCCGTCAGAATGTTAAAGTACAAAAATCCCATTGGGTTAATGCATGTGTACAAAGGTATGGGAAAAGGTCCGAAAAAGTCAAAGTACGAAATCCCCATAGCGTTTGTACACGTGCACAAACGAATAGGGAAAACAAAAATCTTTTAATTGGCATAACTCCAAAAGTGTAAGTCCGATTGACCTGACCTTTTAGTATGTTGTTGCTGAGGTCAAACCAATTGAGAAGTAAAAAATCTGGGCCCGATCGGACAATGGCAACTTCCAGTTCCAAAACTGAAAATTGACATATTTAAATTTTTACAAGAATTGGCATAACTCCGGGCCGCTGCGTCCGTTTCGTTTCATACTTTCACCAAACTCCTCCAGTTAGCTGAGGTACATTCTATTAAAATTACAGCAAAATCAAGTAAACAGAACTCCCGCTACAGCCCAGTTCCAAAAGACCCAAGGCCCTTTAACCTCAGTTCCAAAAGTCCCTACCCCCTTTAACGCGTTCCAACAGTACCATCCCTGTTTTATTTAACCCTAACCCTAACCCTAACCCTAACCCTAACCCTAACCCTAACCCTAACCCTAACCCTAACCCTAACCCTAACCCTAACCCTAACCCTAACCCTAACCCTAACCCTAACCCTAACCCTAACCCTAACCCTAACCCTAACCCTAACCCTAACCCTAACCCTAACCCTAACCCTAACCCTAACCCTAACCCTAACCCTAACGAGGTCAGAAGGGTCAAGTAGAGGTCAAGTAGAGGTCAAGAGGTCAAACAAAAGTCAAGTAGGGGTCACGGGGTCAAGTGGGATCAAATAGAGGTCAAAAGGTCAAACAAAGGTCAAGCAGGGGTCACGGGGTCAAATGTGGGTCACGAGGTCAAGTGGGGTCAAATAGAGGTCAAGTAGAGGTCACGAGGTCAAACAAAGGTCAAGCAGGGTCACGGGGTCAAATGTGGGTCACGAGGTCAAGTGGGGTCAAATAGAGGTCAAGTAGAGGTCACGAGGTCAAACAAAGGTCAAGCAGGGTCACGGGGTCAAATGTGGGTCACGAGGTCAAGTGGGGTCAAATAGAAGTCAAAATTATTGACCTTGACGCCCTCTATGGTTTGTACACGAAATACACAAATAATACCGTAACTCTACAACGGAATGAGGTATGGAGTTGAAACTCCTCCATCACCTGCAGTATCAGGGCTCTACATTCTGTACAAATATTAGCTCAATCGGACGTTCACAACTCAAGTTATAAGCAAAACAAAGTTCTGTATGGAGTCCGAATTTCCCATTGGGTTAATGCATGTGCACAAAGGTATAGCATTTCCGTCAGAATGTTAAAGTACAAAAATCCCATTGGGTTAATGCATGTACAAAGGTATGGGAAAAGGTCCGAAAAAGTCAAAGTACGAAATCCCCATAGCGTTTGTACACGTGCACAAACGAATAGGGAAAACAAAAATCTTTTAATTGGCATAACTCCAAAAGTGTAAGTCCGATTGACCTGACCTTTTAGTATGTTGTTGCTGAGGTCAAACCAATTGAGAAGTAAAAAATCTGGGCCCGATCGGACAATGGCAACTTCCAGTTCCAAAACTGAAAATTGACATATTTAAATTTTTACAAGAATTGGCATAACTCCGCCCCCCTGCGTCCGATTCGTTTCATACTTTCACCAAACTCCTCCAGTTAGCTGAGGTACATTCTATTAAAATTACAGCAAAATCAAGTAAACAGAACTCCCGCTACAGCCCAGTTCCAAAAGACCCAAGGCCCTTTAACCTCAGTTCCAAAAGTCCCTACCCCCTTTAACGCGTTCCAACAGTACCATCCCTGTTTTATTTAACCCTAACCCTAACCCTAACCCTAACCCTAACCCTAACCCTAACCCTAACCCTAACCCTAACCCTAACCCTAACCCTAACCCTAACCCTAACCCTAACCCTAACCCTACCATCCCTGTTTTATTTAACCCTAACCCTAACCCTAACCCTAACCCTAACCCTAACCCTAACCCTAACGAGGTCAAAAGGGTCAAGTAGAGGTCAAATAGAGGTCACGAGGTCAAACAAAGGTCAAGCAGGGGTCACGGGGTCAAATGTGGGTCACGAGGTCAAGTGGGGTCAAATAGAGGTCAAGTAGAGGTCACGAGGTCAAACAAAGGTCAAGCAGGGTCACGGGGTCAAATGTGGGTCACGAGGTCAAGTGGGGTCAAATAGGGGTCAAGTAGAGGTCACGAGGTCAAACAAAGGTCAAGCAGGGTCACGGGGTCAAATGTGGGTCACGAGGTCAAGTGGGGTCAAATAGAAGTCAAAATTATTGACCTTGACGCCCTCTATGGTTTGAGCACGAAATACACAAATAATACCGTAACTCTACAACGGAATGAGGTATGGAGTTGAAACTCCTCCATCACCTGCAGTATCAGGGCTCTACATTCTGTACAAATATTAGCTCAATCGGACGTTCACAACTCAAGTTATAAGCAAAACAAAGTTCTGTATGGAGTCCGAATTTCCCATTGGGTTAATGCATGTGCACAAAGGTATAGCATTTACGTCAGAATGTTTAAGTACAAAAATCCCATTGGGTTAATGCATGTGTACAAAGGTATAGGAAAAGGTCCGAAAAGTCTAAGTACGTTATCCGCGTAGGGTTTGTACTCGTGCACAAACGAATAGGAAAACAAAATTCTTTTAACTGGCATAACTCCAAAAGTGTAAGTCCGATTGACCTGACCTTTTAGTATGTTGTTGCTGAGGTCAAACCAATTGAGAAGTAAAAATTCTGGGCCCGATCGGACAATGGCAACTTCCAGTTCCAAAACTGAAAATTGACATATTTAAATTTTTACAAGAATTGGCATAACTCCGCCCCCCTGCGTCCGATTCGTTTCATACTTTCACCAAACTCCTCCAGTTAGCTGAGGTACATTCTATTAAAATTACAGCAAAATCAAGTAAACAGAACTCCCGCTACAGCCCAGTTCCAAAAGACCCAAGGCCCTTTAACCTCAGTTCCAAAAGTCCCTACCCCCTTTAACGCGTTCAAACAGTACCATCCCTGTTTTATTTAACCCTAACCCTAACCCTAACCCTAACCCTAACCCTAACCCTAACCCTAACCCTAACCCTAACCCTAACCCTAACCCTAACCCTAACCCTAACCCTAACCCTAACCCTAACCCTAACCCTAACCCTACCATCCCTGTTTTATTTAACCCTAACCCTAACCCTAACCCTAACCCTAACCCTAACCCTAACCCTAACGAGGTCAAAAGGGTCAAGTAGAGGTCAAATAGAGGTCAAGAGGTCAAACAAAGGTCAAGCAGGGGTCACGGGGTCAAATGTGGGTCACGAGGTCAAGTGGGGTCAAATAGAGGTCAAGTAGAGGTCACGAGGTCAAACAAAGGTCAAGCAGGGTCACGGGGTCAAATGTGGGTCACGAGGTCAAGTGGGGTCAAATAGGGGTCAAGTAGAGGTCACGAGGTCAAACAAAGGTCAAGCAGGGTCACGGGGTCAAATGTGGGTCACGAGGTCAAGTGTGGCCAAATAGAAGTCAAAATTATTGACCTTGACGCCCTCTATGGTTTGAGCACGAAATACACAAATAATACCGTAACTCTACAACGGAATGAGGTATGGAGTTGAAACTCCTCCATCACCTGCAGTATCAGGGCTCTACATTCTGTACAAATATTAGCTCAATCGGACGTTCACAACTCAAGTTATAAGCAAAACAAAGTTCTGTATGGAGTCCGAATTTCCCATTGGGTTAATGCATGTGCACAAAGGTATAGCATTTACGTCAGAATGTTTAAGTACAAAAATCCCATTGGGTTAATGCATGTGTACAAAGGTATAGGAAAAGGTCCGAAAAAGTCAAAGTACGAAATCCCCGTAGGGTTTGTACACGTGCACAAACGAATAGGGAAACAAAATTCTTTTAATTGGCATAACTCCAAAAGTGTAAGTCCGATTGACCTGACCTTTTAGTATGTTGTTGCTGAGGTCAAACCAATTGAGAAGTAAAAATCTGGGCCCGATCGACAATGGCAACTTCCAGTTCCAAAACTGAAAATTGACATATTTAAATTTTTACAAGAATTGGCATAACTCCGCCCCCCTGCGTTTGATTCGTTTCATACTTTCACCAAACTCCTCCAGTTAGCTGAGGTACATTCTATTAAAATTACAGCAAAATCAAGTAAACAGAACTCCCGCTACAGCCCAGTTCCAAAAGACCCAAGGCCCTTTAACCTCAGTTCCAAAAGTCCCTACCCCCTTTAACGCGTTCAAACAGTACCATCCCTGTTTTATTTAACCCTAACCCTAACCCTAACCCTAACCCTAACCCTAACCCTAACCCTAACCCTAACCCTAACCCCTAACCCTAACCCTAACCCTAACCCTAACCCTAACCCTAACCCTAACCTAACCCTAACCCTAACCCTAACCCTAACCCTAACCCTAACCCTAACCCTAACCCTAACCCTAACCCTAACCCTAACCCTAACCCTAACCCTAACGAGGTCAGAAGGGTCAAGTAGAGGTCAAGTAGAGGTCAAGAGGTCAAACAAAAGTCAAGTAGGGGTCACGGGGTCAAGTGGGATCAAATAGAGGTCAAAAGGTCAAACAAAGGTCAAGCAGGGGTCACGGGGTCAAATGTGGGTCACGAGGTCAAGTGGGGTCAAATAGAGGTCAAGTAGAGGTCACGAGGTCAAACAAAGGTCAAGCAGGGGTCACGGGGTCAAATGTGGGTCACGAGGTCAAGTTGGGTCAAATAGAGGTCAAGTAGAGGTCACGAGGTCAAACAAAGGTCAAGCAGGGTCACGGGGTCAAATGTGGGTCACGAGGTCAAGTGGGGTCAAATAAAAGTCAAAATTATTGACCTTGACGCCCTCTATGGTTTGTACACGAAATACACAAATAATACCGTAACTCTACAACGGAATGAGGTATGGAGTTGAAACTCCTCCATCACCTGCAGTATCAGGGCTCTACATTCTGTACAAATATTAGCTCAATCGGACGTTCACAACTCAAGTTATAAGCAAAACAAAGTTCTGTATGGAGTCCGAATTTCCCATTGGGTTAATGCATGTGCACAAAGGTATAGCATTTCCGTCAGAATGTTAAAGTACAAAAATCCCATTGGGTTAATGCATGTGTACAAAGGTATGGGAAAAGGTCCGAAAAAGTCAAAGTACGAAATCCCCATAGCGTTTGTACACGTGCACAAACGAATAGGGAAAACAAAAATCTTTTAATTGGCATAACTCCAAAAGTGTAAGTCCGATTGACCTGATCTTTTAGTATGTTGTTGCTGAGGTCAAACCAATTGAGAAGTAAAAAATCTGGGCCCGATCGGACAATGGCAACTTCCAGTTCCAAAACTGAAAATTGACATATTTAAATTTTTACAAGAATTGGCATAACTCCGCCCCCTGCGTCCGATTCGTTTCATACTTTCACCAAACTCCTCCAGTTAGCTGAGGTACATTCTATTAAAATTACAGCAAAATCAAGTAAACAGAACTCCCGCTACAGCCCAGTTCCAAAAGACCCAAGGCCCTTTAACCTCAGTTCCAAAAGTCCCTACCCCTTTAACGCGTTCCAACAGTACCATCCCTGTTTTATTTAACCCTAACCCTAACCCTAACCCTAACCCTAACCCTAACCCTAACCCTAACCCTAACCCTAACCCTAACCCTAACCCTAACCCTAACCCTAACCCTAACCCTAACCCTAACCTAACCCTAACCCTAACCCTAACCCTAACCCTAACTCCAACCCTAACCCTAACCCTAACCTACCCTAACTTAACCCTAACCTAACGAGGTCAGAAGGGTCAAGTAGAGGTCAAGGTCAAGAGGTCAAACAAAAGTCAAGTAGGGGTCACGGGGTCAAGTGGGATCAAATAGAGGTCAAAAGGTCAAACAAAGGTCAAGCAGGGGTCACGGGGTCAAATGTGGGTCACGAGGTCAAGTGGGGTCAAATAGAGGTCAAGTAGAGGTCACGAGGTCAAACAAAGGTCAAGCAGGGTCACGGGGTCAAATGTGGGTCACGAGGTCAAGTGGGGTCAAATAGAGGTCAAGTAGAGGTCACGAGGTCAAACAAAGGTCAAGCAGGGTCACGGGGTCAAATGTGGGTCACGAGGTCAAGTGGGGTCAAATAGAAGTCAAAATTATTGACCTTGACGCCCTCTATGGTTTGAGCACGAAATACACAAATAATACCGTAACTCTACAACGGAATGAGGTATGGAGTTGAAACTCCTCCATCACCTGCAGTATCAGGGCTCTACATTCTGTACAAATATTAGCTCAATCGGACGTTCACAACTCAAGTTATAAGCAAAACAAAGTTCTGTATGGAGTCCGAATTTCCCATTGGGTTAATGCATGTGCACAAAGGTATAGCATTTCCGTCAGAATGTTAAAGTACAAAAATCCCATTGGGTTAATGCATGTGTACAAAGGTATGGGAAAAGGTCCGAAAAAGTCAAAGTACGAAATCCCCATAGCGTTTGTACACGTGCACAAACGAATAGGGAAAACAAAAATCTTTTAATTGGCATAACTCCAAAAGTGTAAGTCCGATTGACCTGATCTTTTAGTATGTTGTTGCTGAGGTCAAACCAATTGAGAAGTAAAAAATCTGGGCCCGATCGGACAATGGCAACTTCCAGTTCCAAAACTGAAAATTGACATATTTAAATTTTTACAAGAATTGGCATAACTCCGCCCCCCTGCGTCCGATTCGTTTCATACTTTCACCAAACTCCTCCAGTTAGCTGAGGTACATTCTATTAAAATTACAGCAAAATCAAGTAAACAGAACTCCCGCTACAGCCCAGTTCCAAAAGACCCAAGGCCCTTTAACCCTAACCCTAACCCTAACCCTAACCCTAACCCTAACCCTAACCCTAACCCTAACCCTAACCCTAACCCTAACCCTAACCCTAACCCTAACCCTAACCCTAACCCTAACCCTAACCCTAACCCTAACCCTAACCCTAACCCTAACCCTAACCCTAACGCCTAACCCTAACTCTATGTGTATCGATAACACTCACGCTAACCCTAACCCTAACCCTAACCCTAACCCTAACCCTAACCCTAACCCTAACCCTAACCCTAACCCTAACCCTAACCCTAACCCCTAACCCTAACCCTAACCCTAACCCTAACCCTAACCCTAACCCTAACCCTAACCCTAACCCTAACCCTAACCCTAACCCTAACCCTAACCCTAACCCTAACCCTAACCCTAACCCTAACCCTAACCCTAACCCTAACCCTAACCCTAACCCTAACCCTAACCCTAACCCTAACCCTAACCCTAACCCTAACCCTAACCCTAACCCTAACCCTAACCCTAACCCTAACCCTAACCCTAACCCTAACCCTAACCCTAACCCTAACCCTAACCCTAACCCTAACCCTAACCCTAACCCTAACCCTAACCCTAACCCTAACCCTAACCCCTAACCCTAACCCTAACCCTAACCCTAACCCTAACCCTAACCCTAACCCTAACCCTAACCCTAACCCTAACCCTACCATCCCTGTTTTATTTAACCCTAACCCTAACCCTAACCCTAACCCTAACCCTAACCCTAACGAGGTCAAAAGGGTCAAGTAGAGGTCAAATAGAGGTCACGAGGTCAAACAAAGGTCAAGCAGGGTCACGGGGTCAAATGTGGGTCACGAGGTCAAGTGGGGTCAAATAGAAGTCAAGTAGAGGTCACGAGGTCAAACAAAGGTCAAGCAGGGTCACGGGGTCAAAAGAGGGTCACGAGGGCACGCGGGGTCAACTGGGATCAAATAGAGGTCAAAAGGTCAAACAAAGGTCAAGCAGGGTCACGGGGTCAAATGTGGGTCACGAGGTCAAGTGGGGTCAAATAGAAGTCAAAATTATTGACCTTGACGCCCTCTATGGTTTGAGCACGAAATACACAAATAATACCGTAACTCTACAACGGAATGAGGTATGGAGTTGAAACTCCTCCATCACCTGCAGTATCAGGGCTCTACATTCTGTACAAATATTAGCTCAATCGGACGTTCACAACTCAAGTTATAAGCAAAACAAAGTTCTGTATGGAGTCCGAATTTCCAATTTTTTTAATGCATGTGCACAAAGGTATAGCATTTACGTCAGAATGTTTAAGTACAAAAATCCCATTGGGTTAATGCATGTGTACAAAGGTATAGGAAAAGGTCCGAAAAAGTCAAAGTACGAAATCCCCGTAGGGTTTGTACACGTGCACAAACGAATAGGGAAAACAAAATTCTTTTAATTGGCATAACTCCAAAAGTGTAAGTCCGATTGACCTGACCTTTTAGTATGTTGTTGCTGAGGTCAAACCAATTGAGAAGTAAAAAATCTGGGCCCGATCGGACAATGGCAACTTCCAGTTCCAAAACTGAAAATTGACATATTTAAATTTTTACAAGAATTGGCATAACTCCGCCCCCCTGCGTCCGATTCGTTTCATACTTTCACCAAACTCCTCCAGTTAGCTGAGGTACATTCTATTAAAATTACAGCAAAATCAATTAAACAGAACTAGAGCTACAGCCCAGTTCCAAAAGACCCAAGGCCCTTTTACCTCAGTTCCAAAAGTCCCTACCCCCTTTAACGCGTTCAAACAGTACCATCCCTGTTTTATTTAACCCTAACCCTAACCCTAACCCTAACCCTAACCCTAACCCTAACCCTAACCCTAACCCTAACCCTAACCCTAACCCTAACCCTAACCCTAACCCTAACCCTAACCCTAACCCTAACCCTAACCCTAACCCTAACCCTAACCTAACCTAACCCTAACCCTAACCCTAACCCTAACCCTAACCCTAACCCTAACCCTAACCCTAACGAGGTCAGAAGGGTCAAGTAGAGGTCAAGTAGAGGTCAAGAGGTCAAACAAAAGTCAAGTAGGGGTCACGGGGTCAAGTGGGATCAAATAGAGGTCAAAAGGTCAAACAAAGGTCAAGCAGGGTCACGGGGTCAAATGTGGGTCAAGAGGTCAAGTGGGGTCAAATAGAGGTCAAGTAGAGGTCACGAGGTCAAACAAAGGTCAAGCAGGGGTCACGGGGTCAAATGTGGGTCACGAGGTCAAGTTGGGTCAAATAGAGGTCAAGTAGAGGTCACGAGGTCAAACAAAGGTCAAGCAGGGTCACGGGGTCAAATGTGGGTCACGAGGTCAAGCGGGTCAAATAAAGTCAAAATTATTGACCTTGACGCCCTCTATGGTTTGTACACGAAATACACAAATAATACCGTAACTCTACAACGGAATGAGGTATGGAGTTGAAACTCCTCCATCACCTGCAGTATCAGGGCTCTACATTCTGTACAAATATTAGCTCAATCGGACGTTCACAACTCAAGTTATAAGCAAAACAAAGTTCTGTATGGAGTCCGAATTTCCCATTGGGTTAATGCATGTGCACAAAGGTATAGCATTTCCGTCAGAATGTTAAAGTACAAAAATCCCATTGGGTTAATGCATGTGTACAAAGGTATGGGAAAAGGTCCGAAAAAGTCAAAGTACGAAATTTAGCGTTTGTACACGTGCACAAACGAATAGGGAAAACAAAATCTTTTAATTGGCATAACTCCAAAAGTGTAAGTCCGATTGACCTGATCTTTAGTATGTTGTTGCTGAGGTCAAACCAATTGAGAAGTAAAAATCTGGGCACGATCGGACAATGGCAACTTCAAGTTCCAAATCTGAAAATTGACATATTTAAATTTTTACAAGAATTGGCATAACTCCGCCCCCATGCGTCCGATTCGTTTCATACTTTCACCAAACTCCTCCAGTTAGCTGAGGTACATTCTATTAAAATTACAGCAAAATCAAGTAAACAGAACTCCCGCTACAGCCCAGTTCCAAAAGACCCAAGGCCCTTTAACCTCAGTTCCAAAAGTCCCTACCCCTTTAACGCGTTCCTACAGTACCATCCCTGTTTTATTTAACCCTAACCCTAACCTAACCCTAACCCTAACCCTAACCCTAACCTAACCCTAACCCTAACCCTAACCCTAACCCTAACCCTAACCCTAACCCTAACCCTAACCCTAACCCTAACCCTAACCCTAACCCTAACCCTAACCCTAACCCTAACCCTAACCCTAACCCTAACCCTAACCCTAACCCTAACCCTAACCCTAACGAGGTCAGAAGGGTCAAGTAGAGGTCAAGAGGTCAAACAAAAGTCAAGTAGGGGTCACGGGGTCAAGTGGGATCAAATAGAGGTCAAAAGGTCAAACAAAGGTCAGGGGTCACGGGGTCAAATGGGTCACGAGGTCAAGTGGGGTCAAATAGAGGTCAAGTCGAGGTAACGAGGTCAAACAACGGTCAAGCAGGGTCACGGGGTCAAATGTGGGCCATGAGGTCAAGTGGGGTCAAATAGAGGTCAAGTAGAGGTCACGAGGTCAAACAAAGGTCAAGCAGGGTCACGGGGTCAAATGTGGGTCACGAGGTCAAGTGGGGTCAAATAAAAGTCAAAATTATTGACCTTGACGCCCTCTATGGTTTGTACACGAAATACACAAATAATACCGTAACTCTACAACGGAATGAGGTATGGAGTTGAAACTCCTCCATCACCTGCAGTATCAGGGCTCTACATTCTGTACAAATATTAGCTCAATCGGACGTTCACAACTCAAGTTATAAGCAAAACAAAGTTCTGTATGGAGTCCGAATTTCCCATTGCTAATGCATGTGCACAAAGGTATAGCATTTCCGTCAGAATGTTAAAGTACAAAAATCCCATTGGGTTAATGCATGTGTACAAAGGTATGGGAAAAGGTCCGAAAAAGTCAAAGTACGAAATAACCATAGCGTTTGTACACGTGCACAAACGAATAGGGAAAACAAAAATCTTTTAATTGGCATAACTCCAAAAGTGTAAGTCCGATTGACCTGATCTTTTAGTATGTTGTTGCTGAGGTCAAACCAATTGAGAAGTAAAAATCTGGGCCCGATCGGACAATGGCAACTTCCAGTTCCAAAACTGAAAATTGACATATTTAAATTTTTACAAGAATTGGCATAACTCCGCCCCCTGCGTCCGATTCGTTTCATACTTTCACCAAACTCCTCCAGTTAGCTGAGGTACATTCTATTAAAATTACAGCAAAATCAAGTAAACAGAACTCCTGCTACAGCCCAGTTCCAAAAGACCCAAGGCCCTTTAACCTCAGTTCCAAAAGTCCCTACCCCCTTTAACGCGTTCCAACAGTACCATCCCTGTTTTATTTAACCCTAACCCTAACCCTAACCCTAACCCTAACCCTAACCCTAACCCTAACCCTAACCCTAACCCTAACCCTAACCCTAACCCTAACCCTACCATCCCTGTTTTATTTAACCCTAACCCTAACCCTAACCCTAACCCTAACCCTAACCCTAACCCTAACCCTAACCCTAACCCTACCATCCCTGTTTTATTTAACCCTAACCCTAACCCTAACCCTAACCCTAACCCTAACCCTAACCCTAACCCTAACCCTAACCCTAACGAGGTCAAAAGGGTCAAGTACAGGTCAAGTAGAGGTCACGAGGTCAAAGAAAGGTCAAGCAGGGGTCATGGGGTCAAATGTGGGTCACGAGGTCAAGTGGGGTCAAATAGAGGTCAAGTAGAGGTCACGAGGTCAAACAAAGGTCAAGCAGGGGTCACGGGGTCAAATGTGGGTCACGAGGTCAAGTGGGGTCAAATAGAGGTCAAGTAGAGGTCACGAGGTCAAACAAAGGTCAAGCAGGGTCACGGGGTCAAATGTGGGTCACGAGGTCAAGTGTGGCCAAATAGAAGTCAAAATTATTGACCTTGACGCCCTCTATGGTTTGTACACGAAATACACAAATAATACCGTAACTGTACAACGGAATGAGGTATGGAGTTGAAACTCATCCATCACCTGCAGTATCAGGGCTCTACATTCTGTACAAATATTAGCTCAATCGGACGTTCACAACTCAAGTTATAAGCAAAACAAAGTTCTGTATGGAGTCCGAATTTCCCATTGGGTTAATGCATGTGCACAAAGGTATAGCATTTCCGTCAGAATGTTGAAGTACAAAAATCCCATTGGGTTAATGCATGTGTACAAAGGTATGGGAAAAGGTCCGAAAAAGTCAAAGTACGAAATCCCCATAGCGTTTGTACACGTGCACAAACGAATAGGGAAAACAAAAATCTTTTAATTGGCATAACTCCAAAAGTGTAAGTCCGATTGACCTGACCGTTTAGTATGTTGTTGCTGAGGTCAAACCAATTGAGAAGTAAAAAATCTGGGCCCGATCGGACAATGGCAACTTCCAGTTCCAAAACTGAAAATTGACATATTTAAATTTTTACAAGAATTGGCATAACTCCGCCCCCCTGCGTCCGATTCGTTTCATACTTTCACCAAACTCCTCCAGTTAGCTGAGGTACATTCTATTAAAATTACAGCAAAATCAAGTAAACAGAACTCCCGCTACAGCCCAGTTCCAAAAGACCCAAGGCCCTTTAACCTCAGTTCCAAAAGTCCCTACCCCCTTTAACGCGTTCCAACAGTACCATCCCTGTTTTATTTAACCCTAACCCTAACCCTAACCCTAACCCTAACCCTAACCCTAACCCTAACCCTAACCCAAACCCTAACCCTAACCCTAACCCTACCATCCATGTTTTATTTAACCCTAACCCTAACCCTAACCCTAACCCTAACCCTAACCCTAACCCTAACCCTAACCCTACCATCCCTGTTTTATTTAACCCTAACCCTAACCCTAACCCTAACCCTAACCCTAACCCTAACCCTAACCCTAACCCTAACCCTAACCCTAACCCTAACCCTAACCCTAACCCTAACGAGGTCAAAAGGGTCAAGTAGAGGTCAAGTAGAGGTCACGAGGTCAAACAAAGGTCAAGCAGGGGTCACGGGGTCAAATGTGGGTCACGAGGTCGGGCGGGGTCAAATAGAGGCAAGTAGAGGTCACGAGGTCAAACAAAGGTCGGGCAGGGTCATGGGGTCAAATGTGGGTCATGAGGCTGGTGGGGTCAAATAGAGGTCAAGTAGAGGTCACGAGGTCAAACAAAGGTCAAGCAGGGTCACGGGGTCAAATGTGGGTCACGAGGTCAAGTGTGGCCAAATAGAAGTCAAAATTATTGACCTTGACGCCCTCTATGGTTTGTACACGAAATACACAAATAATACCGTAACTGTACAACGGAATGAGGTATGGAGTTGAAACTCATCCATCACCTGCAGTATCAGGGCTCTACATTCTGTACAAATATTAGCTCAATCGGACGTTCACAACTCAAGTTATAAGCAAAACAAAGTTCTGTATGGAGTCCGAATTTCCCATTGGGTTAATGCATGTGCACAAAGGTATAGCATTTCCGTCAGAATGTTAAAGTACAAAAATCCCATTGGGTTAATGCATGTACAAAGGTATGGGAAAAGGTCCGAAAAGTCAAAGTACGAAATCCCCATAGCGTTTGTACACGTGCACAAACGAATATGGAAAACAAAAATCTTTTAATTGGCATAACTCCAAAAGTGTAAGTCCGATTGACCTGACCGTTTAGTATGTTGTTGCTGAGGTCAAACCAATTGAGAAGTAAAAAATCTGGGCCCGATCGGACAATGGCAACTTCCAGTTCCAAAACTGAAAATTGACATATTTAAATTTTTACAAGAATTGGCATAACTCCGCCCCCCTGCGTCCGATTCGTTTCATACTTTCACCAAACTCCTCCAGTTAGCTGAGGTACATTCTATTAAAATTACAGCAAAATCAAGTAAACAGAACTCCCGCTACAGCCCAGTTCCAAAAGACCCAAGGCCCTTTAACCTCAGTTCCGAAAGTCCCTACACCCTTTAACGCGTTCCAACAGTACCATCCCTGTTTTATTTAACCCTAACCCTAACCCTAACCCTAACCCTAACCCTAACCCTAACCCTAACCCTAACCCTAACCCTAACCCTAACCCTAACCCTAACCCTAACCCTAACCCTAACCCTAACCCTAACCCTAACCCTAACCCTAACCCTAACCCTAACCCTAACCCTAACCCTAACCCTAACCCTAACCCTAACCCTAACCCTAACCCTAACCCTAACCTCCCTGTTTTAGTTAACCCTAACCCTAACCCTAACCCTAACCCTAACCCTAACCCTAACCCTAACCCTAACCCTAACCCTAACCCTAACCCTAACCCTAACCCTAACCCTAACCCTAACCCTAACCCTAACCCTAACCCTAACCCTAACCCTAACCCTAACCCTAACCCTAACCCTAACCCCTAACCCTAACCCTAACCCCAACCCTAACCCTAACCCTAACCCTAACCCTAACCCTAACCCTAACCCTAACCCTAACCCTAACCCTAACCCTAACCCTAACCCTAACCCTAACCCTAACCCTAACCCTAACCCCTAACCCTAACCCTAACCCTAACCCTAACCCCTAACCCTAACCCTAACCCTAACCCTAACCCTAACCCTAACCCTAACCCTAACCCTAACCCTAACCCTAACCCTAACCCTAACCCTAACCCTAACCCTAACCCTAACCCTAACCCTAACCCTAACCCTAACCCTAACCCTAACCCTAACCCTAACCCTAACCCTAACCCTAACCCTAACCCTAACCCTAACCCTAACCCTAACCCTAACCCTAACCCTAACCCTAACCCTAACCCTAACCCTAACCCTAACCCTAACCCTAACCCTAACCCTAACCCTAACCCTAACCCTAACCCTAACCCTAACCCTAACCCTAACCCTAACCCTAACCCTAACCCTAACCCTAACCCTAACCCTAACCCTAACCCTAACCCTAACCCCTAACCCTAACCCTAACCCTAACCCTAACCCTAACCCTAACCCTAACCCTAACCCTAACCCTAACCCTAACCCTAACCCTAACCCTAACCCTAACCCTAACCCTAACCCTAACCCTAACCCTAACCCTAACCCTAACCCTAACCCTAACCCTAACCCTAACCCTAACCCTAACCCTAACCCTAACCCTAACCCTAACCCTAACCCTAACCCTAACCCTAACCCTAACCCCTAACCCTAACCCTAACCCTAACCCTAACCCTAACCCTAACCCTAACCCTAACCCTAACCCTAACCCTAACCCTAACCCTAACCCTAACCCTAACCCTAACCCTAACCCTAACCCTAACCCTAACCCTAACCCTAACCCTAACCCTAACCCTAACCCTAACCCTAACCCTAACCCTAACCCTAACCCTAACCCTAACCCTAACCCTAACCCTAACCCTAACCCCTAACCCTAACCCTAACCCTAACCCTAACCCTAACCCTAACCCTAACCCTAACCCTAACCCTAACCCCTAACCCTAACCCTAACCCCTAACCCTAACCCTAACCCCTAACCCTAACCCTAACCCTAACCCTAACCCTAACCCTAACCCTAACCCTAACCCTAACCCTAACCCTAACCCTAACCCTAACCCTAACCCTAACCCTAACCCTAACCCTAACCCTAACCCTACCATCCCTGTTTTATTTAACCCTAACCCTAACCCTAACCCTAACCCTAACCCTAACCCTAACCCTAACGAGGTCAAAAGGGTCAAGTAGAGGTCAAATAGAGGTCACGAGGTCAAATAAAGGTCAAGCAGGGGTCACGGGGTCAAATGTGGGTCACGAGGTCAAGTGGGGTCAAATAGAGGTCAAGTAGAGGTCACGAGGTCAAACAAAGGTCAAGCAGGGTCACGGGGTCAAATGTGGGTCACGAGGTCAAGTGGGGTCAAATAGGGGTCAAGTAGAGGTCACGAGGTCAAACAAAGGTCAAGCAGGGTCACGGGGTCAAATGTGGGTCACGAGGTCAAGTGGGGTCAAATAGAAGTCAAAATTATTGACCTTGACGCCCTCTATGGTTTGAGCACGAAATACACAAATAATACCGTAACTCTACAACGGAATGAGGTATGGAGTTGAAACTCCTCCATCACCTGCAGTATCAGGGCTCTACATTCTGTACAAATATTAGCTCAATCGGACGTTCACAACTCAAGTTATAAGCAAAACAAAGTTCTGTATGGAGTCCGAATTTCCCATTGGGTTAATGCATGTGCACAAAGGTATAGCATTTACGTCAGAATGTTTAAGTACAAAATCCCATTGGGTTAATGCATGTGTACAAAGGTATAGGAAAAGGTCCGAAAAAGTCAAAGTACGAAATCCCGTAGGGTTTGTACACGTGCACAAACGAATAGGAAAACAAAATTCTTTTAATTGGCATAACTCCAAAAGTGTAAGTCCGATTGACCTGACCTTTAGTATGTTGTTGCTGAGGTCAAACCAATTGAGAAGTAAAAATCTGGGCCCGATCGGACAATGGCAACTTCCAGTTCCAAAACTGAAAATTGACATATTTAAATTTTTACAAGAATTGGCATAACTCCGCCCCCCTGCGTCCGATTCGTTTCATACTTTCACCAAACTCCTCCAGTTAGCTGAGGTACATTCTATTAAAATTACAGCAAAATCAAGTAAACAGAACTCCCGCTACAGCCCAGTTCCAAAAGACCCAAGGCCCTTTAACCTCAGTTCCAAAAGTCCCTACCCCCTTTAACGCGTTCCAACAGTACCATCCCTGTTTTATTTAACCCTAACCCTAACCCTAACCCTAACCCTAACCCTAACCCTAACCCTAACCCTAACCCTAACCCTAACCCTAACCCTAACCCTAACCCTAACCCTAACCCTAACCCTAACCCTAACCCTAACCCTAACCCTAACCCTAACCCTAACCCTAACCCTAACCCTAACCCTAACCCTAACCCTAACCCTAACCCTAACCCTAACGAGGTCAGAAGGGTCAAGTAGAGGTCAAGTAGAGGTCAAGAGGTCAAACAAAAGTCAAGTAGGGGTCACGGGGTCAAGTGGGATCAAATAGAGGTCAAAAGGTCAAACAAAGGTCAAGCAGGGGTCACGGGGTCAAATGTGGGTCACGAGGTCAAGTGGGGTCAAATAGAGGTCAAGTAGAGGTCACGAGGTCAAACAAAGGTCAAGCAGGGGTCACGGGGTCAAATGTGGGTCACGAGGTCAAGTTGGGTCAAATAGAGGTCAAGTAGAGGTCACGAGGTCAAACAAAGGTCAAGCAGGGTCACGGGGTCAAATGTGGGTCACGAGGTCAAGTGGGGTCAAATAAAAGTCAAAATTATTGACCTTGACGCCCTCTATGGTTTGTACACGAAATACACAAATAATACCGTAACTCTACAACGGAATGAGGTATGGAGTTGAAACTCCTCCATCACCTGCAGTATCAGGGCTCTACATTCTGTACAAATATTAGCTCAATCGGACGTTCACAACTCAAGTTATAAGCAAAACAAAGTTCTGTATGGAGTCCGAATTTCCCATTGGGTTAATGCATGTGCACAAAGGTATAGCATTTCCGTCAGAATGTTAAAGTACAAAAATCCCATTGGGTTAATGCATGTGTACAAAGGTATGGGAAAAGGTCCGAAAAAGTCAAAGTACGAAATTTCCATAGCGTTTGTACACGTGCACAAACGAATAGGAAAACAAAAATCTTTTAATTGGCATAACTCCAAAAGTGTAAGTCCGATTGACCTGATCTTTAGTATGTTGTTGCTGAGGTCAAACCAATTGAGAAGTAAAAATCTGGGCCCGATCGGACAATGGCAACTTCCAGTTCCAAAACTGAAAATTGACATATTTAAATTTTTACAAGAATTGGCATAACTCCGCCCCCCTGCGTCCGATTCGTTTCATACTTTCACCAAACTCCTCCAGTTAGCTGAGGTACATTCTATTAAAATTACAGCAAAATCAAGTAAACAGAACTCCCGCTACAGCCCAGTTCCAAAAGACCCAAGGCCCTTTAACCTCAGTTCCAAAAAGTCCCTACCCCCTTTAACGCGTTCCAACAGTACCATCCCTGTTTTATTTAACCCTAACCCTAACCCTAACCCTAACCCTAACCCTAACCCTAACCCTAAACCTAACCCTAACCCTAACCCTAACCCCTAACCCTAACCCTAACCCTAACCCTAACCCTAACCCTAACCCTAACCCTAACCCTAACCCTAACCCTAACCCTAACCCTAACCCTAACCCTAACCCTAACCCTAACCCTAACCCTAACCCTAACCCTAACCCTAACCCTAACGAGGTCAGAAGGGTCAAGTAGAGGTCAAGTAGAGGTCAAGAGGTCAAACAAAAGTCAAGTAGGGGTCACGGGGTCAAGTGGGATCAAATAGAGGTCAAAAGGTCAAACAAAGGTCAAGCAGGGGTCACGGGGTCAAATGTGGGTCACGAGGTCAAGTGGGGTCAAATAGAGGTCAAGTAGAGGTCACGAGGTCAAACAAAGGTCAAGCCGGTCACGGGGTCAAATGTGGGTCACGAGGTCAAGTTGGGTCAAATAGAGGTCAAGTAGAGGTCACGAGGTCAAACAAAGGTCAAGCAGGGTCACGGGGTCAAATGTGGGTCACGAGGTCAAGTGGGGTCAAATAAAAGTCAAAATTATTGACCTTGACGCCCTCTATGGTTTGTACACGAAATACACAAATAATACCGTAACTCTACAACGGAATGAGGTATGGAGTTGAAACTCCTCCATCACCTGCAGTATCAGGGCTCTACATTCTGTACAAATATTAGCTCAATCGGACGTTCACAACTCAAGTTATAAGCAAAACAAAGTTCTGTATGGAGTCCGAATTTCCCATTGGGTTAATGCATGTGCACAAAGGTATAGCATTTCCGTCAGAATGTTAAAGTACAAACATCCCATTGGGTTAATGCATGTGTACAAAGGTATGGGAAAAGGTCCGAAAAAGTCAGTACGAAATCCCCATAGCGTTTGTACACGTGCACAAACGAATAGGAAAACAAAAATCTTTTAATTGGCATAACTCCAAAAGTGTAAGTCCGATTGACCTGATCTTTTAGTATGTTGTTGCTGAGGTCAAACCAATTGAGAAGTAAAAATCTGGGCCTGATCGGACAATGGCAACTTCCAGTTCCAAAACTGAAAATTGACATATTTAAATTTTTACAAGAATTGGCATAACTCAGCCCCCCTGCGTCCGATTCGTTTCATACTTTCACCAAACTCCTCCAGTTAGCTGAGGTACATTCTATTAAAATTACAGCAAAATCAAGTAAACAGAACTCCCGCTACAGCCCAGTTCCAAAAGACCCAAGGCCCTTTAACCTCAGTTCCAAAAGTCCCTTAACCCTATAACGCGTTCCAACAGTACCATCCCTGTTTTATTTAACCCTAACCCTAACCCTAACCCTAACCCTAACCCTAACCCTAACCCTAACCCTAACCCTAACCCTAACCCTAACCCTAACCCTAACCCTAACCCTAACCCTAACCCTAACCCTAACCCTAACCCTAACCCTAACCGCTATTATAACCTAACCCTAACCCTAACCCTAACCCTAACCCTAACCCTAACCCTAACCCTAACCCTAACCCTAACCCTAACCCTAACCCTAACCCTAACCCTAACCCTAACCCTAACCCTAACCCTAACCCTAACCCTAACCCTAACCCTAACCCTAACCCTACCCTCCCTGTTTTATTTAACCCTAACCCTAACCCTAACCCTAACCCTAACCCTAACCCTAACCCTAACGAGGTCAAAAGGGTCAAGTAGAGGTCAAATAGAGGTCACGAGGTCAAATAAAGGTCAAGCAGGGTCACGGGGTCAAATGTGGGTCACGAGGTCAAGTGGGGTCAAATAGAGGTCAAGTAGAGGTCACGAGGTCAAACAAAGGTCAAGCAGGGTCACGGGGTCAAATGTGGGTCACGAGGTCAAGTGGGGTCAAATAGGGGTCAAGTAGAGGTCACGAGGTCAAACAAAGGTCAAGCAGGGTCACGGGGTCAAATGTGGGTCACGAGGTCAAGTGGGGTCAAATAGAAGTCAAAATTATTGACCTTGACGCCCTCTATGGTTTGAGCACGAAATACACAAATAATACCGTAACTCTACAACGGAATGAGGTATGGAGTTGAAACTCCTCCATCACCTGCAGTATCAGGCTCTACATTCTGTACAAATATTAGCTCAATCGGACGTTCACAACTCAAGTTATAAGCAAAACAAAGTTCTGTATGGAGTCCGAATTTCCCATTGGGTTAATGCATGTGCACAAAGGTATAGCATTTACGTCAGAATGTTTAAGTACAAAAATCCCATTGCTAATGCATGTGTACAAAGGTATAGGAAAAGGTCCGAAAAAGTCAAAGTACGAAATCCCGTAGGGTTTGTACACGTGCACAAACGAATAGGGAAAACAAAATTCTTTTAATTGGCATAACTCCAAAAGTGTAAGTCCGATTGACCTGACCTTTTAGTATGTTGTTGCTGAGGTCAAACCAATTGAGAAGTAAAAATCTGGGCCCGATCGGACAATGGCAACTTCCAGTTCCAAAACTGAAAATTGACATATTTAAATTTTTACAAGAATTGGCATAACTCCGCCCCCTGCGTCCGATTCGTTTCATACTTTCACCAAACTCCTCCAGTTAGCTGAGGTACATTCTATTAAAATTACAGCAAAATCAAGTAAACAGAACTCCCGCTACAGCCCAGTTCCAAAAGACCCAAGGCCCTTTAACCTCAGTTCCAAAAGTCCCTACCCTTTAACGCGTTCAAACAGTACCATCCCTGTTTTATTTAACCCTAACCCTAACCCTAACCTAACCTAACCCTAACCCTAACCTAACCCTAACCTAACCTAACCCTAACCTAACCCTAACCCTAACCTAACCTAACCTAACCTAACTCCTAACCCTAACCCTACCATCCCTGTTTTATTTAACCCTAACCCTAACCTAACCTAACCTAACCTAACCCTAACCCTAACGAGGTCAAAAGGGTCAAGTAGAGGTCAAATAGAGGTCACGAGGTCAAATAAAGGTCAAGCAGGGTACACGGGGTCAAATGTGGGTCACGAGGTCAAGTGGGGTCAAATAGAGGTCAAGTAGAGGTCACGAGGTCAAACAAAGGTCAAGCAGGGTCACGGGGTCAAATGTGGGTCACGAGGTCAAGTGGGGTCAAAAACGTTAAAACAGAGGTCACGAGGTCAAACAAAGGTCAAGCAGGGTCACGGGGTCAAATGTGGGTCACGAGGTCAAGTGGGGTCAAATAGAAGTCAAAATTATTGACCTTGACGCCCTCTATGGTTTGAGCACGAAATACACAAATAATACCGTAACTCTACAACGGAATGAGGTATGGAGTTGAAACTCCTCCATCACCTGCAGTATCAGGGCTCTACATTCTGTACAAATATTAGCTCAATCGGACGTTCACAACTCAAGTTATAAGCAAAACAAAGTTCTGTATGGAGTCCGAATTTCCCATTGGGTTAATGCATGTGCACAAAGGTATAGCATTTACGTCAGAATGTTTAAGTACAAAATCCCATTGGGTTAATGCATGTGTACAAAGGTATAGGAAAAGGTCCGAAAAAGTCAAAGTACGAAATCCCCGTAGGGTTTGTACACGTGCACAAACGAATAGGGAAAACAAAATTCTTTTAATTGGCATAACTCCAAAAGTGTAAGTCCGATTGACCTGACCTTTTAGTATGTTGTTGCTGAGGTCAAACCAATTGAGAAGTAAAAATCTGGGCCCGATCGGACAATGGCAACTTCCAGTTCCATAACTGAAAATTTACATTTTTTAATGTTTACAAGAATTGGCATAACTCCGCCCCCTGCGTCCGATTCGTTTCATACTTTCACCAAACTCCTCCAGTTAGCTGAGGTACATTCTATTAAAATTACAGCAAAATCAAGTAAACAGAACTCCCGCTACAGCCCAGTTCCAAAAGACCCAAGGCCCTTTAACCTCAGTTCCAAAAGTCCCTACCCCCTTTAACGCGTTCAAACAGTACCATCCCTGTTTTATTTAACCCTAACCCTAACCCTAACCCTAACCCTAACCCTAACCCTAACCCTAACCCTAACCCTAACCCTAACCTAACCCTAACCCTAACTCTAACCCTAACCCTAACCCTAACCCTAACCCTAACCCTAACCCTAACCCTAACCCTAACCCTAACCCTAACCCTAACCCTAACCCTAACCCTAACCCTAACGAGGTCAGAAGGGTCAAGTAGAGGTCAAGTAGAGGTCAAGAGGTCAAACAAAAGTCAAGTAGGGGTCACGGGGTCAAGTGGGATCAAATAGAGGTCAACAGGTCAAACAAAGGTCAAGCAGGGGTCACGGGGTCAAATGTGGGTCACGAGGTCAAGTGGGGTCAAATAGAGGTCAAGTAGAGGTCACGAGGTCAAACAAAGGTCAAGCAGGGTCACGGGGTCAAATGTGGGTCACGAGGTCAAGTTGGGTCAAATAGAGGTCAAGTAGAGGTCACGAGGTCAAACAAAGGTCAAGCAGGGTCACGGGGTCAAATGTGGGTCACGAGGTCAAGTGGGGTCAAATAAAAGTCAAAATTATTGACCTTGACGCCCTCTATGGTTTGTACACGAAATACACAAATAATACCGTAACTCTACAACGGAATGAGGTATGGAGTTGAAACTCCTCCATCACCTGCAGTATCAGGGCTCTACATTCTGTACAAATATTAGCTCAATCGGACGTTCACAACTCAAGTTATAAGCAAAACAAAGTTCTGTATGGAGTCCGAATTTCCCATTGGGTTAATGCATGTGCACAAAGGTATAGCATTTCCGTCAGAATGTTAAAGTACAAAAATCCCATTGGGTTAATGCATGTGTACAAAGGTATGGGAAAAGGTCCGAAAAAGTCAAAGTACGAAATCCCCATAGCGTTTGTACACGTGCACAAACGAATAGGAAAACAAAAATCTTTTAATTGGCATAACTCCAAAAGTGTAAGTCCGATTGACCTGATCTTTAGTATGTTGTTGCTGAGGTCAAACCAATTGAGAAGTAAAAATCTGGGCCCGATCGGACAATGGCAACTTCCAGTTCCAAAACTGAAAATTGACATATTTAAATTTTTACAAGAATTGGCATAACTCCGCCCCCCTGCGTCCGATTCGTTTCATACTTTCACCAAACTCCTCCAGTTAGCTGAGGTACATTCTATTAAAATTACAGTAAAATCAAGTAAACAGAACTCCCGCTACAGCCCAGTTCCAAAAGACCCAAGGCCCTTTAACCTCAGTTCCAAAAGTCCCTACCCCCTTTAACGCGTTCCAACAGTACCATCCCTGTTTTATTTAACCCTAACCCTAACCCTAACTCCTAACTCCTAACCCTAACCTAACCCTAACCCTAACCCTAACCCTAACCCTAACCCTAACCCTAACCCTAACCCTAACCCTAACCCTAACACTACTGCTTTATCTAACCCTAACCCTAACCCTAACCCTAACCCTAACCCTAACCCTAACCCTAACGAGGTCAGAAGGGTCAAGTAGAGGTCAAGTAGAGGTCAAGAGGTCAAACAAAAGTCAAGTAGGGGTCACGGGGTCAAGTGGGATCAAATAGAGGTCAAAAGGTCAAACAAAGGTCAAGCAGGGTCACGGGGTCAAATGTGGGTCACGAGGTCAAGTGGGGTCAAATAGAGGTCAAGTAGAGGTCACGAGGTCAAACAAAGGTCAAGCAGGGGTCACGGGGTCAAATGTGGGTCACGAGGTCAAGTTGGGTCAAATAGAGGTCAAGTAGAGGTCACGAGGTCAAACAAAGGTCAAGCAGGGTCACGGGGTCAAATGTGGGTCACGAGGTCAAGTGGGGTCAAATAAAAGTCAAAATTATTGACCTTGACGCCTCTATGGTTTGTACACGAAATACACAAATAATACCGTAACTCTACAACGGAATGAGGTATGGAGTTGAAACTCCTCCATCACCTGCAGTATCAGGGCTCTACATTCTGTACAAATATTAGCTCAATCGGACGTTCACAACTCAAGTTATAAGCAAAACAAAGTTCTGTATGGAGTCCGAATTTCCCATTGGGTTAATGCATGTGCACAAAGGTATAGCATTTCCGTCAGAATGTTAAAGTACAAAAATCCCATTGGGTTAATGCATGTGTACAAAGGTATGGGAAAAGGTCCGAAAAAGTCAGTACGAAATCCCATAGCGTTTGTACACGTGCACAAACGAATAGGGAAAACAAAAAAATTTTAATTGGCATAACTACAAAAGTGTAATTCCTATTGACCTGATCTTTAGTATGTTGTTGCTGAGGTCAAACCAATTGAGAAGTAAAAATCTGGGCCCGATCGGACAATGGCAACTTCCAGTTCCAAAACTGAAAATTGACATATTTAAATTTTTACAAGAATTGGCATAACTCCGCCCCCATGCGTCCGATTCGTTTCATACTTTCACCAAACTCCTCCAGTTAGCTGAGGTACATTCTATTAAAATTACAGCAAAATCAAGTAAACAGAACTCCCGCTACAGCCCAGTTCCAAAAGACCCAAGGCCCTTTAACCCTAACCCTAACCCTAACCCTAACCCTAACCCTAACCCTAACCCTAACCCTAACCCTAACCCTAACCCTAACCCTAACCCTAACCCTAACCCTAACCCTAACCCTAACCCTAACCCTAACCCTAACCCTAACCCTAACCCTAACCCTAACCCTAACCCTAACCCTAACCCTAACCCTAACCCTAACCCTAACCCTAACCCTAACCCTAACCCTAACCCTAACCCTAACCCTAACCCTAACCCTAACCCCTAACCCTAACCCTAACCCTAACCCTAACCCTAACCCTAACCCTAACCCTAACCCTAACCCTAACCCTAACCCTGGTGTATTTTCCTAACCCTAACCCTAACCCTAACCCTAACCCTAACCCTAACCCTAACCCTAACCCTAACCCTAACCCTAACCCTAACCCTAACCCTAACCCTAACCCTAACCCTAACCCTAACCCTAACCCTAACCCTAACCCTAACCCTAACCCTAACCCTAACCCTACCATCCCTGTTTTATTTAACCCTAACCCTAACCCTAACCCTAACCCTAACCCTAACCCTAACCCTAACGAGGTCAAAAGGGTCAAGTAGAGGTCAAATAGAGGTCACGAGGTCAAATAAAGGTCAAGCAGGGGTCACGGGGTCAAATGTGGGTCACGAGGTCAAGTGGGGTCAAGTAGAGGTCACGAGGTCAAACAAAGGTCAAGCAGGGTCACGGGGTCAAATGTGGGTCACGAGGTCAAGTGGGGTCAAATAGGGGTCAAGTAGAGGTCACGAGGTCAAACAAAGGTCAAGCAGGGTCACGGGGTCAAATGTGGGTCACGAGGTCAAGTGGGGTCAAATAGAAGTCAAAATTATTGACCTTGACGCCCTCTATGGTTTGAGCACGAAATACACAAATAATACCGTAACTCTACAACGGAATGAGGTATGGAGTTGAAACTCCTCCATCACCTGCAGTATCAGGGCTCTACATTCTGTACAAATATTAGCTCAATCGGACGTTCACAACTCAAGTTATAAGCAAAACAAAGTTCTGTATGGAGTCCGAATTTCCCATTGGGTTAATGCATGTGCACAAAGGTATAGCATTTACGTCAGAATGTTTAAGTACAAATTGGCCGTTGGGTTAATGCATGTGTACAAAGGTATAGGTTATGGTCCGATAAAGTAAAAGTAGGTAATCCCCGTAGGGTTTGTACACGTGCACTAACGAATAGTGAAAACAAAATTCTTTTAATTGGCATAACTCCAAAAGTGTAAGTCCGATTGACCTGACCTTTTAGTATGTTGTTGCTGAGGTCAAACCAATTGAGAAGTAAAAAATCTGGGCCCGATCGGACAATGGCAACTTCCAGTTCCAAAACTGAAAATTGACATATTTAAATTTTTACAAGAATTGGCATAACTCCGCCCCCCTGCGTCCGATTCGTTTCATACTTTCACCAAACTCCTCCAGTTAGCTGAGGTACATTCTATTAAAATTACAGCAAAATCAAGTAAACAGAACTCCCGCTACAGCCCAGTTCCAAAAGACCCAAGGCCCTTTAACCTCAGTTCCAAAAGTCCCTACCCCCTTTAACGCGTTCAAACAGTACCATCCCTGTTTTATTTAACCCTAACCCTAACCCTAACCCTAACCCTAACCCTAACCCTAACCCTAACCCTAACCCTAACCCTAACCCTAACCCTAACCCTAACCCTAACCCTAACCCTAACCCTAACCCTAACCCTAACCCTACCATCCCTGTTTTATTTAACCCTAACCCTAACCCTAACCCTAACCCTAACCCTAACCCTAACCCTAACGAGGTCAAAAGGGTCAAGTAGAGGTCAAATAGAGGTCACGAGGTCAAATAAAGGTCAAGCAGGGGTCACGGGGTCAAATGTGGGTCACGAGGTCAAGTGGGGTCAAATAGAGGTCAAGTAGAGGTCACGAGGTCAAACAAAGGTCAAGCAGGGTCACGGGGTCAAATGTGGGTCACGAGGTCAAGTGGGGTCAAATAGGGGTCAAGTAGAGGTCACGAGGTCAAACAAAGGTCAAGCAGGGTCACGGGGTCAAATGTGGGTCACGAGGTCAAGTGGGGTCAAATAGAAGTCAAAATTATTGACCTTGACGCCCTCTATGGTTTGAGCACGAAATACACAAATAATACCGTAACTCTACAACGGAATGAGGTATGGAGTTGAAACTCCTCCATCACCTGCAGTATCAGGGCTCTACATTCTGTACAAATATTAGCTCAATCGGACGTTCACAACTCAAGTTATAAGCAAAACAAAGTTCTGTATGGAGTCCGAATTTCCCATTGGGTTAATGCATGTGCACAAAGGTATAGCATTTACGTCAGAATGTTTAAGTACAAAAATCCCATTGGGTTAATGCTTGTGTACAATGGTATAGGAAAAGTTAAGAAAAAGTCAAAGTTCGTTATCCCGGTAGGTTTTGTACACGTGCACAAACGAATAGGGAAAACAAAATTCTTTTAATTGGCATAACTCCAAAAGTGTAAGTCCGATTGACCTGACCTTTTAGTATGTTGTTGCTGAGGTCAAACCAATTGAGAAGTAAAAATCTGGGCCCGATCGGACAATGGCAACTTCCAGTTCCAAAACTGAAAATTGACATATTTAAATTTTTACAAGAATTGGCATAACTCCGCCCCCCTGCGTCCGATTCGTTTCATACTTTCACCAAACTCCTCCAGTTAGCTGAGGTACATTCTATTAAAATTACAGCAAAATCAAGTAAACAGAACTCCCGCTACAGCCCAGTTCCAAAAGACCCAAGGCCCTTTAACCTCAGTTCCAAAAGTCCCTACCCCCTTTAACGCGTTCAAACAGTACCATCCCTGTTTTATTTAACCCTAACCCTAACCCTAACCCTAACCCTAACCCTAACCCTAACCCTAACCCTAACCCTAACCCCTAACCCTAACCCTAACCCTAACCCTAACCCTAACCCTAACCCTAACCCTAACCCTAACCCTAACCCTAACCCTAACCCTAACCCTAACCCTAACCCTAACCCTAACCCTAACCCTAACCCTAACGAGGTCAGAAGGGTCAAGTAGAGGTCAAGTAGAGGTCAAGAGGTCAAACAAAAGTCAAGTAGGGGTCACGGGGTCAAGTGGGATCAAATAGAGGTCAAAAGGTCAAACAAAGGTCAAGCAGGGGTCACGGGGTCAAATGTGGGTCACGAGGTCAAGTGGGGTCAAATAGAGGTCAAGTAGAGGTCACGAGGTCAAACAAAGGTCAAGCAGGGGTCACGGGGTCAAATGTGGGTCACGAGGTCAAGTTGGGTCAAATAGAGGTCAAGTAGAGGTCACGAGGTCAAACAAAGGTCAAGCAGGGTCACGGGGTCAAATGTGGGTCACGAGGTCAAGTGGGGTCAAATAAAAGTCAAAATTATTGACCTTGACGCCCTCTATGGTTTGTACACGAAATACACAAATAATACCGTAACTCTACAACGGAATGAGGTATGGAGTTGAAACTCCTCCATCACCTGCAGTATCAGGGCTCTACATTCTGTACAAATATTAGCTCAATCGGACGTTCACAACTCAAGTTATAAGCAAAACAAAGTTCTGTATGGAGTCCGAATTTCCCATTGGGTTAATGCATGTGCACAAAGGTATAGCATTTCCGTCAGAATGTTAAAGTACAAAAATCCCATTGGGTTAATGCATGTGTACAAAGGTATGGGAAAAGGTCCGAAAAAGTCAAAGTACGAAATACCCATAGCGTTTGTACACGTGCACAAACGAATAGGGAAAACAAAAATCTTTTAATTGGCATAACTCCAAAAGTGTAAGTCCGATTGACCTGATCTTTTAGTATGTTGTTGCTGAGGTCAAACCAATTGAGAAGTAAAAAAGCTGGGCCCGATCGGACAATGGCAACTTCCAGTTCCAAAACTGAAAATTGACATATTTAAATTTTTACAAGAATTGGCATAACTCCGCCCCCCTGCGTCCGATTCGTTTCATACTTTCACCAAACTCCTCCAGTTAGCTGAGGTACATTCTATTAAAATTACAGCAAAATCAAGTAAACAGAACTCCCGCTACAGCCCAGTTCCAAAAGACCCAAGGCCCTTTAACCTCAGTTCCAAAAGTCCCTACCCCTTTAACGTTCCAACAGTACCATCCCTGTTTTATTTAACCCTAACCCTAACCCTAACCCTAACCCTAACCCTAACCCTAACCCTAACCCTAACCCTAACCCTAACCCTAACCCTAACCCTAACCCTAACCCTAACCCTAACCCTAACCCTAACCCTAACCCTAACCCTAACCCCTAACCCTAACCCTAACCCTAACCCTAACCCTAACCCTAAAGAGGTCAGAAGGGTCAAGTAGAGGTCAAGTAGAGGTCAAGAGGTCAAACAAAAGTCAAGTAGGGGTCACGGGGTCAAGTGGGATCAAATAGAGGTCAAAAGGTCAAACAAAGGTCAAGCAGGGGTCACGGGGTCAAATGTGGGTCACGAGGTCAAGTGGGGTCAAATAGAGGTCAAGTAGAGGTCACGAGGTCAAACAAAGGTCAAGCAGGGGTCACGGGGTCAAATGTGGGTCACGAGGTCAAGTTGGGTCAAATAGAGGTCAAGTAGAGGTCACGAGGTCAAACAAAGGTCAAGCAGGGTCACGGGGTCAAATGTGGGTCACGAGGTCAAGTGGGGTCAAATAAAAGTCAAAATTATTGACCTTGACGCCCTCTATGGTTTGTACACGAAATACACAAATAATACCGTAACTCTACAACGGAATGAGGTATGGAGTTGAAACTCCTCCATCACCTGCAGTATCAGGGCTCTACATTCTGTACAAATATTAGCTCAATCGGACGTTCACAACTCAAGTTATAAGCAAAACAAAGTTCTGTATGGAGTCCGAATTTCCCATTGGGTTAATGCATGTGCACAAAGGTATAGCATTTCCGTCAGAATGTTAAAGTACAAAAATCCCATTGCTAATGCATGTGTACAAAGGTATGGGAAAAGGTCCGAAAAAGTCAAAGTACGACATCCCCATAGCGTTTGTACACGTGCACAAACGAATAGGGAAAACAAAAATCTTTTAATTGGCATAACTCCAAAAGTGTAAGTCCGATTGACCTGATCTTTTAGTATGTTGTTGCTGAGGTCAAACCAATTGAGAAGTAAAAAATCTGGGCCCGATCGGACAATGGCAACTTCCAGTTCCAAAACTGAAAATTGACATATTTAAATTTTTACAAGAATTGGCATAACTCCGCCCCCCTGCGTCCGATTCGTTTCATACTTTCACCAAACTCCTCCAGTTAGCTGAGGTACATTCTATTAAAATTACAGCAAAATCAAGTAAACAGAACTCCCGCTACAGCCCAGTTCCAAAAGACCCAAGGCCCTTTAACCTCAGTTCCAAAAGTCCCTACCCCCTTTAACGCGTTCCAACAGTACCATCCCTGTTTTATTTAACCCTAACCCTAACCCTAACCCTAACCCTAACCCTAACCCTAACCCTAACCCTAACCCTAACCCTAACCCTAACCCTAACCCTAACCCTACCATCCCTGTTTTATTTAACCCTAACCCTAACCCTAACCCTAACCCTAACCCTAACCCTAACCCTAACCCTAACCCTAACCCTACCATCCCTGTTTTATTTAACCCTAACCCTAACCCTAACCCTAACCCTAACCCTAACCCTAACCCTAACCCTAACCCTAACCCTAACCCTAACCCTAACCCTAACGAGGTCAAAAGGGTCAAGTAGAGGTCAAGTAGAGGTCACGAGGTCAAACAAAGGTCAAGCAGGGGTCACGGGGTCAAATGTGGGTCACGAGGTCAAGTGGGGTCAAATAGAGGTCAAGTAGAGGTCACGAGGTCAAACAAAGGTCAAGCAGGGGTCACGGGGTCAAATGTGGGTCACGAGGTCAAGTGGGGTCAAATAGAGGTCAAGTAGAGGTCACGAGGTCAAACAAAGGTCAAGCAGGGTCACGGGGTCAAATGTGGGTCACGAGGTCAAGTGTGGCCAAATAGAAGTCAAAATTATTGACCTTGACGCCCTCTATGGTTTGTACACGAAATACACAAATAATACCGTAACTGTACAACGGAATGAGGTATGGAGTTGAAACTCATCCATCACCTGCAGTATCAGGGCTCTACATTCTGTACAAATATTAGCTCAATCGGACGTTCACAACTCAAGTTATAAGCAAAACAAAGTTCTGTATGGAGTCCGAATTTCCCATTGGGTTAATGCATGTGCACAAAGGTATAGCATTTCCGTCAGAATGTTGAAGTACAAAAATCCCATTGGGTTAATGCATGTGTACAAAGGTATGGGAAAAGGTCCGAAAAAGTCAAAGTACGAAATCCCCATAGCGTTTGTACACGTGCACAAACGAATAGGGAAAACAAAAATCTTTTAATTGGCATAACTCCAAAAGTGTAAGTCCGATTGACCTGACCGTTTAGTATGTTGTTGCTGAGGTCAAACCAATTGAGAAGTAAAAAATCTGGGCCCGATCGGACAATGGCAACTTCCAGTTCCAAAACTGAAAATTGACATATTTAAATTTTTACAAGAATTGGCATAACTCCGCCCCCCTGCGTCCGATTCGTTTCATACTTTCACCAAACTCCTCCAGTTAGCTGAGGTACATTCTATTAAAATTACAGCAAAATCAAGTAAACAGAACTCCCGCTACAGCCCAGTTCCAAAAGACCCAAGGCCCTTTAACCTCAGTTCCAAAAGTCCCTACCCCCTTTAACGCGTTCCAACAGTACCATCCCTGTTTTATTTAACCCTAACCCTAACCCTAACCCTAACCCTAACCCTAACCCTAACCCTAACCCTAACCCTAACCCTAACCCTAACCCTAACCCTACCATCCCTGTTTTATTTAACCCTAACCCTAACCCTAACCCTAACCCTAACCCTAACCCTAACCCTAACCCTAACCCTAACCCTACCATCCCTGTTTTATTTAACCCTAACCCTAACCCTAACCCTAACCCTAACCCTAACCCTAACCCTAACCCTAACCCTAACCCTAACCCTAACCCTAACCCTAACCCTAACCCTAACCCTAACGAGGTCAAAAGGGTCAAGTAGAGGTCAAGTAGAGGTCACGAGGTCAAACAAAGGTCAAGCAGGGGTCACGGGGTCAAATGTGGGTCACGAGGTCAAGTGGGATCAAATAGAGGTCAAGTAGAGGTCACGAGGTCAAACAAAGGTCAAGCAGGGGTCACGGGGTCAAATGTGGGTCACGAGGTCAAGTGGGGTCAAATAGAGGTCAAGTAGAGGTCACGAGGTCAAACAAAGGTCAAGCAGGGTCACGGGGTCAAATGTGGGTCACGAGGTCAAGTGTGGCCAAATAGAAGTCAAAATTATTGACCTTGACGCCCTCTATGGTTTGTACACGAAATACACAAATAATACCGTAACTGTACAACGGAATGAGGTATGGAGTTGAAACTCATCCATCACCTGCAGTATCAGGGCTCTACATTCTGTACAAATATTAGCTCAATCGGACGTTCACAACTCAAGTTATAAGCAAAACAAAGTTCTGTATGGAGTCCGAATTTCCCATTGGGTTAATGCATGTGCACAAAGGTATAGCATTTCCGTCAGAATGTTAAAGTACAAAATCCCATTGGGTTAATGCATGTGTACAAAGGTATGGGAAAAGGTCCGAAAAAGTCAGTACGAAATTCCCATAGCGTTTGTACACGTGCACAAACGAATAGGAAAACAAAAATCTTTTAATTGGCATAACTCCAAAAGTGTAAGTCCGATTGACCTGACCGTTTAGTATGTTGTTGCTGAGGTCAAACCAATTGAGAAGTAAAAATCTGGGCCCGATCGACAATGGCAACTTCCAGTTCCAAAACTGAAAATTGACATATTTAAATTTTTACAAGAATTGGCATAACTCCGCCCCCCTGCGTCCGATTCGTTTCATACTTTCACCAAACTCCTCCAGTTAGCTGAGGTACATTCTATTAAAATTACAGCAAAATCAAGTAAACAGAACTCCCGCTACAGCCCAGTTCCAAAAGACCCAAGGCCCTTTAACCTCAGTTCGAAAGTCCCTACCCCTTTAACGCTGCTCCAACAGTACCATCCCTGTTTTATTTAACCCTAACCCTAACCCTAACCCTAACCCTAACCCTAACCCTAACCCTAACCCTAACCCTAACCCTAACCCTAACCCTAACCCTAACCCTAACCCTAACCCTAACCCTAACCCTAACCCTAACCCTAACCCTAACCCTAACCCAACTCAAGTTATAAGCAAAACAAAGTTCTGTATGGAGTCCGAATTTCCCATTGGGTTAATGCATGTGCACAAAGGTATAGCATTTACGTCAGAATGTTGAAGTACAAAAATCCCATTGGGTTAATGCATGTGTACAAAGGTATAGGAAAAGGTCCGAAAAAGTCAAAGTACGAAATCCCCGTAGGGTTTGTACACGTGCACAAACGAATAGGGAAAACAAAAATTCTTTTAATTGGCATAACTCCAAAAGTGTAAGTCCGATTGACCTGACCTTTTAGTATGTTGTTGCTGAGGTCAAACCAATTGAGAAGTAAAAAATCTGGGCCCGATCGGACAATGGCAACTTCCAGTTCCAAAACTGAAAATTGACATATTTAAATTTTTACAAGAATTGGCATAACTCCGCCCCCCTGCGTCCGATTCGTTTCATACTTTCACCAAACTCCTCCAGTTAGCTGAGGTACATTCTATTAAAATTACAGCAAAATCAAGTAAACAGAACTCCCGCTACAGCCCAGTTCCAAAAGACCCAAGGCCCTTTAACCCTAACCCTAACCCTAACCCTAACCCTAACCCTAACCCTAACCCTAACCCTAACCCTAACCCTAACCCTAACCCTAACCCTAACCCTAACCCTAACCCTAACCCTAACCCTAACCCTAACCCTAACCCTAACCCTAACCCTAACCCTAACCCTAACCCTAACCCTAACCCTAA